>BGPR01002819.1:32916-132906 GCA_013235015.1 Araneus ventricosus | reverse complement strand
TCTGTAACCATTATACTACTCTGTGTAAATATTGTATTAAAGAGATTGATAATTAAATTACATATTAATACGAAACACTTGTTTTATGATTTTATACTGACGTTTTCACGAAAAATCTACAGCGTGGACCCGAACTGCGCCTTTCTTATGTTTTGTTTAGAGTAGCTTTTGATGACGTCATTTGTAGACAGTATATAGAACTACATTTCGCAAATGTGCAGTAAAACATTCTTTACTACAAATACTCATATTTCTTGTAATATTCAAATTTTAATAAAATGTTTCTTTTACTTATCGTCAAGTATTCTGTAAGTTTCGTACAATTCAAAAGAATTCTGCATGTTATAATAAAAAAAAAACATGCGGAGTTTGAAATTTTCAATTTAATACCGCTTTTTAGTTATATTCTGATAAATATTTTTGTTGTCTCACTTTGGGTCCTAGTAATAATCCTCAGGCTCTTTAAAATGACACCAGAATCAACCTCCTAGCTAAACGCGTTTCCACGCTACACTTATTTATAACCTTACATAAAGCTAATTCATAACAATCACATGCATACGCCTACACTGGCACAATGACGTCACAGGCAAAACAAATACTATGCGACAAACTCTTACAGATATGATCTATCTGTTGTGGGGTCAACCATTCTTTTCGCACTATTAGTCTCGTAGTTATTAGCAATTCAAATCTGACGGTATTTTGTCACACAAGAAAGTTTGACCGACTATCACAGTAAAGAGCAGCAAGACTTTTTCACGTCAAAAACAGATAGGTTTTTCGTATATTTGTTTTTGGTTTATTATTTTGATCTTTTTATTTAATAAGCAAAACTTTTAAACTCTAATGCCACTCTCTTAGTAGAATAATGCTACTAATCATTAATCACTTAACAGGTTTTTTTCATTGAAATTGCCTCTTGCTCTATTTCTGAATTAAAATGTGAATTCGGTAATCCGAAATTTTCGGTTTTGACTCATTTTGTTAATTTTGAATTTCATTTTTTATATGCTTCCAAAAAAATGAATGAAGATTACTAATTTTTTTTCAAACAATTCATGTTCTTGGCATTCACTCTTCCTTAATTTATACATCAGAAAGAAGAGTTGCAATTTTTTGATTTCTTCAAAATTTTAGGTTATTTCTTTATTCAAACATCTTTTTTAAATAATATGGGTCAAGTTTTCTTACTATAAAAGTAATTAATTTTGTTGTATAGCATGTTTCTTTTTAATCATTCCTGGATGCTGTGAAATATTGTACAGTACTTTTCTCACTTGAAGAGTTATTTTTTGACCGAGTGAAGTGAGGTCTTGGTTTCAACTCGACCATTCAGCATTTTGTCTGTCTGTAAATTTTATACGCAGTCACAACCAAATGCATTTTTTAATCTTCTTTGAAGGTTCCTTGAGGTGATAAAAGTATCGCATATGTAAAAAAAAATGATTTTTTGATTCCATTTCAAGATTATGGTCATTTTGATGGTTTCAATGTTTGGCTAGCCAGTGGCGAATTTGGCATTTTTAAAACATCTGAATCATTTTGGTAAAGTATAATTGTAATTTTGTTAATACTGGTGAAAGCAAAGATTTATGTAAATAATTCACATAAAAAAAAAAGATATAAGATCATAAGAAAAGAAAGATGTCGAGAGTTACTTTTTCCTGTTTAGTTCCATCTATTCTTTTTTCCCCCTCATTTCTTGTACGTTTTTTCAACGATTCTAGCCAAATGGTTCAAGTTATAAAAATTTGAAGATTACCTCCACTCTCTAGTGTAAAATTTTCTACAGCTTTGTTCCAGTACATTTTTTATGTAACTGTGTTAATAAGTTAATGCATTTGCTTTGTAAATACAGGGAATAAAATTTGTGCATAATATAAGTGCCCAATAGTATTACATTTAAGGTTGTAAGTACAGTAGACTCTGCTTAAGGTGATCATTTGCTTTATATTATCAAAGACCTCTGGCCCCGAACCAACGTATTCAAATGTACTTAAAACTTTTCATTTAGTGTGAGCACTACATCATTTAATGTTGTTATCAGTTTTGAAGTAGAGAATTGACCGATGCCTCATTTTCAACCAGCGTTAGCGATTGACGTGCATAGAATTTCTCACTCCACTTGAAAGGAAATATCTGGGGGCCACTTTCCCTCACATATTGCAAGAATTTCGGGGTTTATTTTTCACAACCTCTCTTTGAAGGTCGTCCATTTAGCTGGCAGGGACGTGACCATTGGTAATTGTCGTTGAACCTCCTGAAGGTATGCAAAAGAAGGAGTATGAAGAATGGATGTCCATTGACGACAACATTCCACACTAAGACTTGGAAATTTGCCAAGCAACAAAAGTTGATGATTCTGATGATGGGGACAAATGTATTGAAGAAAACCCTCCAACGATCGCCAAAATGAGACAAGACCTTGATATTTTGAAACGCGGCGTGCAGCATCATTCACCAAATTTTAAAAAACAATACGAGTACAAACAATATAAATGAATTGTTAAAGAATAATTGTGGTCAAGCAAACAATGCATTTTTTTATTTTTTAAATAAATTATAGATAGCACCAAGGTGTTTTCTTTTCCCTTGATGTGATAAAAATATAGTTGATTTTACCCAATTCTGTTATTGTTATCGAGGCCGCGGTGGCCTAGTGGTAAGGTCTCGACCTCGGGGGGTCGCAGGTTCGAAACCCGATTCCACTGAAGATCCGCCGTGTATGGGGCCTGTTGCATGCTAAATCATACGTAGTGGCCAAACGTCCTCCCGTTGGTGTGGCGCGGAAGTTTGGAGAGGGGGGTGCCAGCTCAGGTGTCGTCCTCGTCATCTGATTGCGGTTCAAAATTACAAGGTCCGTCCCTAAATAGCCCTCGTGTTGCTTCAAAACGGGACGTTAATATAACCTAACCTAACCTGTTATTGTTATCAATCTGTTAATGTTATCTAAATTCTTAAGTCCCGAAGTGATGACATTAAGCGGAGTCTACTGTATAACTTTGCAAGATAGTGTATATATGGGGACTCATTGAGAGAAATTATGATGTCTGGTGCCCCTGCAAACAACCTTGTCTTTAACATGAATGACAACATTGGATAAACCTTTCAAGACTGCAATGAAGGGCAGACCTTAAGGGGGTTTTTTTTTTGGGGGGGGAGGGCAAAGTCTACTTTTCACATAACTACTAGTTGTAAATAAATTACATTTCTGATGTGATGTCCCTTCCTTAAACATTTGTAAAAAAGCTCGTGTTTTAAACCAAAGCAGTGGTAGTTCTTAATTGTTATGCACAAGATTATCTGTTTTCAAAATGTTTGCTACCACTTCAACTGTTTTCTTTTATTTTAGGACTGTTTTTATTGTATGTATTGTTTTGGTATTTATATATTACTACAGTCCGACCTCGAAAATCCGGACAATTTTTTCAACTCGCAACGAGGAAAAAAGTAGCTAAATAAATTTTAAACTAGAATGTTTGAGGCAAGATGCGGAAATTCCAGTCATTCTATTCATTTTAAATTACTATTTTTTTTGTCTTTATATCATTTTTTAATGCCTCTATGTTTTTATTGTTTAAAACATGTTTTTATATGGAGTTGTTGGAATTGGCGTCAACGTGTAGATCAGCATATGTCTCGAATGATTACGCCGTCAGAGGCGTTACCAAGGCAACCATTCGCCATTGCCTTGTGACTCCCAGATTTGTTCTGAAGACGTCTGTACATGCGAGCTTAATTGTGATGTAACTAACCCACACGGTGACATCTCTATTGGTTTAAGTAAGATATCTAAAATCCAGGCCTTCCAAACCCCCAAGCAGTCCGGATTTTCGAGGTTGTACTGTATAGATTTACTTTCTATGTAGATATTACTTTTTTACATACAGTATGCATCTCATCCGAGAGTGTTAACTTCAAATTATTTGTTTTACAGCATCTGGTGGAAAAGTGCCGAGTGGAATCAAAACAAATATTAAATCAGCTGGAAGTATGCATCCATATGCAAGATAGATTTTAAAGGAAAGGAGTAGCTTAATTTAAAATAATTTATAATCGTTTTCTTCTGTTATTTATGGAACAATTCTGGAATATATTGTATCTTCTTCATGCATTTGTACAAACCTGAGGGAACTTTTTTGTATATACTCACTGTACATATTTTGTGACATCTTTGTCAATAAAGTGGAATTGATACCTCTTATTTAATTTGGCTAGCTAATTCATCTCAATAATTAAAATAATTTATGTTGTAAATAAGCATTTATTAGCAAATTATGTTTTATATCACTTTAAATATTTAATTCTTTAACTTGAAGTGTAAAATTTATTATTAGAAAAAGTCTGAATGGCCTTTTTTTTTCCGTAGTAATCTTCTTTCAAACAGAGATATAATTGAATTTTTTCTTACACAAAGGAGGGAACAAGAAATCTCAAGGACTTTGCATTAGTTCTTTTTTAAACAGCTGAAAATACTGATGCACAACCATCTTCAGAATAAGGTATTCGAGTTGGATTATATACTTTTGAACTTGCAAAGTCCAGTGTTTGAAAGGTATCAAGTCCTGTTTATTCTTGACTTTTGTGGAAAATTAGGGACCGAAGTAGGAATCTAGACATTCCAACAGAATTGTTGCCTCATATGTTGTGAATAATCCGTTTCCTTGTCCAACAACTGTATTTCTGAATGGAGGACAACTTACTGAAAATTTGTAATGTGGTACTCTGTCCACCATCTTTAACACACAACTCCACCAAATTCAGAGCTAAAAAGTAGTTTTACAAATGAATTCTAGCTCTGTGATCAAAAGGGGAGAAAACTTTTCTTCATTCCCATTTGAAAAATTTTTTAAAAAATTTCCCTTGGATCACCCTGTATTTACTGTAATGTAGTAGCATATTTCAATACAGTTTTCCAGCTTATGAATTTATATTTTCTTATACTGATTCACTACAAGTTGAGACAGTTCTAATGTAGAAGTTCCTAACATATTGAATTAAAGAGAAACACAATTGCTTGACATTAATGTAATCGCTAGTAAATTATGACTGCTGCAATAACAATGCAACAGTAAAGCATATACTTCGATGTTTCTTTACAGTAAATTGACCAAAAAATATTTATTGATGCACTGAACAGACTTCATAAGCTTAATTCAATGTAAGCTATGCTTAATTACAATTTAAAAGAAGAGAAGAGATTGCTTTTCATTTTCTTTATTTCGACCACTGAACTGAAATAATGTTACTGGAAGAACAATATCTGCAATATTTCTGGACTGAGCAGTCATAAATTACAACTTCTTTTAAGGTAAAAAAAGAAATATGCACACATCAGGCAAATGGTCCTAGTTTGATACATTCCTCAGACACATTCATATTGGACAATACAAAACGTCTCTTACAACGAGACAATAAAAATCAAGGCAAGACCTTGTATTAAGAAAAAATAAACTGATTTGTGCATAAGATTAACTGGCACTTTCTCTCCTTAATACACACAATTTGAATAAACACATTTCGGTAATAGTTGCACCAAATATGTAATATACAATAACAATACATTAAAAGTTACAATTTCAAAATGAAAATTCTCTAGATTTACAAGAGAATTTTTCCCTGCACTAAAATTACAATTTACTGATACACAGTGCTCATCTTAGGATACCAAAACGACATTTTAAAAACGAGATCGAAAATTCGAATTAAAACATAGTTTGACTTATATACGAATAGAATGCTTTTAAGATTTTTAAAACAACCATTACAAAAGTTAGCAAGAGACATTTTTTGAAATTAGGTATGAGCTATACATTAAATATATTTGACATTTAAATAGTTGAAATCTTTTTAAAGTTCATTATACAAGGACAATGCATTTTTAGTAGTTAAAGAAAACAATATATTTTTAGAGATTTTTTACCACTATGCCACTACTATAAAATAATTTTACGATAACAGCATGGTGGACAAAATTAACAGAAGTAATATTAAGCCAATAAAACAAAATGTTTATTTAGTATTTTTTCAGTTTTAACAAAATGCAACAAATGCTGAGCTTTTTTTTTATTATTATTTTCACCATCTCTTGCATTCCGAGTATTGAACACTATAAAAACCAAAAATAACTGGAAAAAATTACAGTTTTGTCTTTACATGCATAAGGAACAATCGTTTTAAACAGATACAAATTATTTGCAAGATTTTCAACTGCAATAAAGTTAAGAGTAATTTGCAGTACACACAAGAAATACACATATACAGTTCAAGTTGTTTTACATACAATTCAATCACGTGAATATCTAGAATAAATTTAGTAAGATTCCTTATACAGAAAATTACATTTTTTTAACTAAATTTTATGAATAAGGCATAAAGCCTTTAACTAAATTCTTCCTGATTTTTACTTAGTTCTGAGTATTCCATTTTAAAAATATGTACAGACACACAGTACACACAATTAACTTTGGTAACATGAAGTTAACGGATTGCCTACATAATACCATAATTTAGAAGTTCATATGATCAAACAAAACTTTATAATCGCATCTTGTATTGCTTAAAACAGAATAAATAATAAAAGTGTTACATAGGATAAAATTTATTCAAGAGTTTTAAATATATTTTAGCAATAAGACAAGATAAAACTTTCTGAGGTTTTCAAACTAATGATAATGTGCCTTAAAGCTTTTTCACTCTTTTTTTTCAATGAAAGTTCAAAAGAAGAGTGCCAATATGTCTTCAGTCCCTATGACAGTTCATTAATACTGCAGGAAGTTGGAAATTTTCTATGAATGTTTGAATGCATTCACCAAGTCAATTTGACCTGGCATAACTATATTCCCTGGGGTGGCATAATCTCCGATCATCAAACTATTACTGACTGGAAAATGAGTAGTGTTTCCCAAGACAACATGCTGTTGTTGCTGTAGGAAAAGAAAAAAAATATACAAATTTTAAAATGCAACTATAAAGAAGACACAGTCAGTTCAAAGAATTAATTTAGAGGAAACAAAAATTATTATTCAGCTCAAATCAGTTCATGAAGATAATTGTTTTACTATTTCAAGATTAATAAAACCTAAGACCTTTAAACTTATGGTTATTTAAACTTTCAGGTGACAACTCAGTGTTATGTAGCAATGCTATTACAATGTATAAATGCAAGCTTTCAAATATCTTTTCCTTAAATGCATATAGCTGGTACTTTTGGTGTATTCAATAAGTTCCTAAGAAATAAAATAACCTCATTTCAATATCATTCCTACTAACATTCCATTACAAATGATTTAATACAAAAAAAACCTGGCATAGTAAAGTTCCATACTTTTGTGAAAAATGACATGCTATAGTAAAAACTGATTAAATTAAGGCTAAATTTACTATTGAGAGCTTTCAAATGCCATTCGTTGTTTTGGTATCACCTTAACAGACTGATCTTGCTATGAATGATTAAAATTAAAAAGGCTTTTTTTAAATAACTTAATTTTCAGTAAACTTCTTTTTAAAATATATTTAAAATGCCAAATTAAAATAAGATGTAGTAAAATTAAATTTTAAAAATTATCAGAAAATCATTTTAAAAAACTTTATAGATATAAAAGATTTTTAAAATATAGGTAAAAAACGAAAAAAAAAAATAAATAAATAAAGATTACTTCCGAATCCTTTCTTTAAGTCAAAAATAAATCAAAGGAAAAATCAAAAATTTCAAAATGACGACACACTTTGACTTCAAAATCTGACTAATAAGGGATGTAAAGCAATTAAAAATAGTTTAGAAGTTAGGGAATACATATTAACTTATTAGACAAATTGAAAAAGAAACAATAGAGTGCGTTTGGTTTGGCCACAGAGATAAAATGCTGACCGTTCTATAAATAGGATGCTGAGCATTTACAGGGTAAGAATTATATTTGACAAATTTGTAAGATAAGAGATTCTATATACAGACATGACACAGGCTTGGAACAAAAAAAGCTGAACTTCATAAATCTGGTATCGTGTCAAACATAAACACTGAGAAATAAAATAAGTATTATTAATTGAACAATAAATGAATAAATTTAAACAAAAAGTGCTTGAGATATTAAAAATATTGTAGAATTATTATTTAAAAAAAATTTATTGATGAAAAACGAATTTGCAAAAAGTTTTGTTAAAATAAAAACTGGTAAAAATTATCTCACTAAAAAATATGGCAATGTAAAAACTTTTTTGATTATACATAATTATTAAAACTTTTGTTTTTCATTTTTGAGCTAACAGTTCAAGCTATCTTTTATGCTTCAGTCTGCTATTTTCCTCCATTTTCTAAATTTTGCTTTCTTTCTTTGATTGGGGGTTTTTCTTTATTTTTTTCTCATTGCTATTTTCTTACTATCAAGTTCCTCTTAGTACCATTTGCCTGATGACCTAAAATTTTTGCACGTGTTACTTACTATCAATAGCATCACGTAAAAAATCTTTTTTCTAAAATATTCAACAGCAGACTGCTCTTTGCTGATCATTTTGTATTAAACACTCTAAATTGAAGAATGTTTCAATATATATTCTTCCTGATCTTTTATCCATCAAATCCGACATTATTCGAATGTGCACACGGCGCACAGTTTTTGTTTGTGTGCTTTTCCCGTCTTTTGTGTGCACACCCCCCCCCCCCAACGCATTACCAAAAATTTTAATGCAGATTTACATCGATCCCAAGAATGACAAAATTCGATGCTGAAATCCGCGTTTTTCACAAACGTGTCATGTCTGTGTTGATAGACAAACGTTAGGGAACGAAAACTAACAAAAACGAAGAAAAGAATGTTAAAAACAAAGCGAAAATAAATTGTCTTCAGCGATCTTTTCTTCTCACGAAATTCGGATCGGAAGAAATTTGTGGATGATTTTCTTTCATCCAATCACAATTCGGAATGAATTGTGATTGGATGAAATGAAGGACAATTGGACGAAATGAGAAAGAAAAGAATACAACCTTTTCAATACAACCCTTTCCTCCCAATGCTAAACTTTGACCCCAAAGCGCGGCACAAAACGCTGATACACAACTCGGATGAAACATAACTTTCGGCAGGATTACGCAATATCTTCTCAAAACTCTTTCGCTTTAGAGCCATAAGCAAAATTTTCACATAGCGCAAAACTTTGGTTTGCATGAGCACCCCCCTCCCCCCAACACATTAACAAAAATTTTAATGCAGATTTGCATCGATACCAAGAAAGATTAAATTCGATGCCGAAAAAGCGGAAATGTGTCATATCTGTACATAGGTTTCTTTAAAGCTATGTAGCAGGATTAGAGGAGAACCTTCACATCCTCAAAATCAGCCATAGTATTTATCATGATAATCAGAGGTGCTAATATTTAATCAAAGTAATTTAAAGAAAGCAAAGAAAGAAAAAAAAAGTCCTAAAAATGGGTGACAACAGAAAAGGAACTAGATTAAATTTATACTCATGCAATACTGTCATTCTAAAAAAAAAAGTACATATAATTCAACTTCAGGATAATTATTTCTAACCTTTCCTGAGAATCATGCATTTTGTTAAAAAAAATGTTCAACCTTTCCTGAGAATCATGCATTTTGTAAAAAAAAAATGCAGATATTTTTCTTTAAAAAGGTTCTAAAATTAATGAGTTATTAAGAAATGAAAGGTTGAAATTTTAATGCTTTAATAGAAAGAACCAGTTCTGTGAGCAAAAAAGTGAAAGGATTCATATTTTTCAACTATTATACTGATGAGAATACAAAAAGTAACAGAGTCGAATGCTCAATAGCTTATCAGTGCAATTTCTTTTTTCATAGTATGTCATTTCTTGGTAAAAGCTTCATCCAAAAGTGTGAATGTAAATTCTAATATCAATTCTGTTACTTGTTTAGGGTATAAAATGGTAGGATAAATAATTTTTTTCATTGGACTCATTCTGTATATCAACATCTTATTCTCATGCTACCAAAGATTTTCCCAAAACTGAAATCTTTTTAATAATAAAACTTTAGAATTTAAAAATCAGCAATCATGCAATGCTTAATGGGAAAAAAAAATTATAACTCCACATTTTATAGCAACCCTATAAACAATATATTGTTATCTTTGCTTCTATAAAGATCCAATACATTCGCAAACTAAACACCTGTTGAAATGCATGTATCGTTTTTGCTTTGGTTTCAAAAGTGAGTTGACAGACCATACCATAATTGAACAATTAAGTTCAAATAAAATAGCTCAGACTGCCGAGCTTCAAATAAATTTAGAATATAGAAGTATCAAACTGTTTTACATTAAGAACTTGCATACCTAAAGTAGTAGTTGATAGTAATTCTTAATTATTAATAAAGAAAATTGCAAAAATCAAATGCCACAATTCACAACAGGTGCATTTAAAAAAAGCATTAAAATACCTGGGTGAATAATGATGGTGAAATTCCACCTCCAATAGAACTTGTTGGAACACTTGATTGAATTCTAGATGTAGTTCGGCTATTTCCTGCATTTTGTAAATTACCTGTAATGTTAAAGACTAACCATTATAATCAAGCAAGTAAAAAACAATTTGAATAAAGGAAGACAGGGATTTATGAAAAATCTTTTAGCTTCCAGACAATATTTTAAATATTTGGGTCTATGGTGCAACACGTCTTTACACAGTATTAGATATAATAGAGTAAAACTCAAAATATATGCATAAAAATAAGGCCTGAGGTTTCTATTTTGTACAGTGATATAAATTCACTACCTTTACGTAATAATGAGCTACGAGGGTCGTTTAATAAGTCCTTAGAAAAAGATAGAAAAATGAATTATTTTGGGGTAGATTTTTTATTTTATTTTTCAACATAATCTCCTTTTAGCTCGATACATTTTCCCCAGCATTTCTCTAATTTTTTTAAGCCGTCTAAAAAATAAGATTTCGGAGGGTCCTCAAAATAGGCATCTGTTTGGGCAATCAAACAGATCATCACCTTATTCGACGAGAATTGTTTTCTGATGAGCAATTTTTTCAAGTTAGGAAATAAAAAAAAAGTATCTGGGGCCAAATATGGTAAATATGATGGGTGCTGTAATAATTCGAACTTTAATCCTATAATTTTCGCCATCGAAACTGCACAGGTGTGCAGTTTCGATACATTGTCTTGATGGAAGAGAATTTTTTTCTTTGCCAAATGAGGGCGTTTTTTCTCGATTTCTTCGCTCAACCGGTGCAATAACGATGCATAATAATCTCCATTTATCATTTGTCCTTCTGCTAAGTGATCAACGTAAAAGATTCTGTGTGCATCCCAAAAAACTGTGGCCATCACCTTGCCAGCTGATGTCACTGTCTTCAGAGCCGAATTGCCTTTAAAAACCCACTGTTTTGACTGTTCCATTGTCTCTGGAGTGTATCCATGTTTCATCCACAGTTATGTATTAACGCAGAAACTTGTCAGGATTGAGATGAAAAGTGCTAAACGAGCCTCCGAATTGATCACACGATTGCGTTTGTTCTCCATTGAGAGCAAACGCGGGACCCATCTTGCCGAGATTTTTTTCACACCCAATTTTTTGTGCAAACTTGAAAACACTGTACCTTGGGGTACTCCTGTGGCCTCAACTATTTCACGCACTTTGATTCATCAATCACTCAAAACCATATCGTAGATTTCATCGATCATTTCGGAGGAAGTCACTTCCACTGGACGTCCCGAACAATTTTCATCCTTTGTGGATGTTTAAATTCATTTACCCAATTGTAAACAGTCACAAACGCGGGAGCAGATGTGCCATGAACTTCATCCAACTCGGCTTTGATCTCTTTCGGTGTTAAGCCTTTTAAATAGAACTTTTTAATCACCTCACGAAACTCGTTTTTCCATTTTTCTAAGTGAACAAAAGTTTGTTGCTTCAATTGAATATGAAAATTAAACCATGTGATGCTTATAACTGAAACTTTAACAGCAGCCCAGTGAGAGATGACACTTACTAAAAACAAACCTTTTTCAATACAACGAATGCCCATCTCTTGGATTTTCTACAGAATTATTGCATGACCCTCATATCTAAACTAAAATGACAAGTCTACTTTTAAGCCACCTCATTGTACAAAAGGATGCGATACCCAACTCTTAATCGGTACCATAAATTCAATTGTTATTGGAGGAAAAACTTTTGCTGATTGGAATAAATCAGAGCATAATTTATGCCAATGTCAAATATTACACAAGAGTTAAGCCAGCAATTCAAATTCCACCATAAATAAAAAGGAATTCTTTCTCAAATGAAACATTGTTTTAAATTCCAAGTAATCAAATGTTAGATAGATACATTTGGATTACTTAAAGGTTTATCAAACAAACAATCAAGATATATAACATCAAACTTTTAAATTCCCAGTTACATATTCATTCTTTTCAAATCAAAATTTTGCACTCTGGAAACCTTAAATTTTTAATTTCTGAAATTATGGACAATAAAATTGAGGAGCAAAGTGAAATTTTATTTCTTTCAAAAGAATTAAAGAAATTTTTTATAATCATATATTTTGAAAATGACAAAGTTTAACCCTCCGAGCGGTGCAAACGTCTTTTTATGTTTCTCATGTTCAGTTCAAAAGCAGATAGCTCGTATTTAAATCTATATTTTCTTAAGCAATCATGGATAAAGTACTCTTAAGATTTCAGAGATATAATCAAATACAAAAAATATCGATTCATTTACATTAAAAGCTAAGTTTTTTAACCTGATAGCTAATAGTTCAAAATAATTGGGTGCTCAGAGGGTTAAAAAAGAACTCGCTAAAATTTTCTAAAATGACTCGGCAGTCATTTAGCTGTGTTCCAATCTAAATCTTTCGTAGCAAACAATCAAATCAAGAATTATCAAAACTGAAATTAGCCAAACTGTCTGCAAATTATAGGAACTTGAATCCACACAACAAAAATTACATGAAATTCAAAAACTTCAGTTCTTTCTGTTTCAGTAGCAAACAGGACATATTTAAAGATGGCAAATTCGTAACACTAAATTTAAATCTAAGATATTCATGCAATTTGTTTAATAAATGCAGTTTTCTCAGAAGATTTGCTTAGTTAAGATTTTATAGATAAAGGGGATAAAATGAAGTATAGCTTACCCATAGATAAAACTGAGTTACTAGCTTGATGAGAAGTGATTGGACTATGAGATAAATGATGTTGAACAGGATGAGCGTCCATCACTGTGTCGCCATTCATCAACGTTATACCATTCATGACTAAATTTCCATTATTAGCTGGAGAAAAAAGAAAAAGATTTCAATAAATCTGCTCATTAAAATTAGAAGACAGTTAACAGAAACTAATAAGATTTCTAGTTAATCCTTCATTAGGTGTGCACAATCTTTCAGATCACTTGGTTATATTCTGTGCTCCTCTCGAAATCAGTTGCCAATGATTTCATGCCCTTTAAAGCGAATAACACAAGGACAGGTCTGTTTCCGTGAGCATGAGGGTAATGCCACTCTCCAAAAATGTTTGTAGCATGTGACCGGTCAGACAAGATGACGGAAATCGTGGACTGTATTCAACCGGCCTGAAAATGCACACGATGGAGACAGAAAATCGTCAGCAGCAAAAATTCAAACCAATCGGGTGTGACTTTGACGGTGACATAGTTGGCCTTCCACGATACCAAAATCCTCTCTGACCGGTAGTATCAATATGTCACAAACTTTTTTGGCGAGTGGCATTACCCCGTGCCCATGGAAACAGACCACTATAAGCTGTCCACGTGATATACGCTTTAGCCACCTTCATAAATCTTTGCAGAGCAGGGACTAATGAAGATGCAAATTAAATCATTCATCAACTAACTCGGAAAACTACAATTCCAGACTCTCGGACTGTTGTTCAAAGTCACAAGTATTTTTTTTTTTATTTATTCTAAATTGTATACTATTATTATAGTTTAATACAAAATGGGCTTTAATATAAGGAGTGAATTTCCTTTAGAAATTGTGAATTATTGTCTGAAACAAGTGTAATTAATGCTAGAACTTTTTTTCTAGTTTCATGATTGCTTCAAAAAAGTACAATCATTGAGACGAGAATGATTTGCAAGAAATTTGTGGGAATTCTTTCACATCACTGAAAAATAAAATAATGTATATAGAAATAAATATATGTTAGACATTAAATTATAAACATAAGCAACATAATGAATAGCGATTCGGACAAATTTCGGGCCGAATATTCGGTTGTCGAATAGGTACTTTTTAAAAATATTTCCCTTATGATTCTGAATAAAATAGTTCTCTAACTTTAAATGAAAAAAATTAAAGAGTAATAAAATTGATTTTTTGTAATTATTTGCACATTAATAAAAATTAACACCTCGATTTGTTTTTGTAATATTTTAAATACCTGAATTCCAAAAACAAGGAATGAGAAACCCTCTTTAATTTGGGATTCTTTGCAGAAATATAAAAGTCATCATTGCAGAATTTGACAATTACAAACTGAGAAGTGCCTAAATTAAAATTATTAGAAGTAAATTCCATTTTGATCCTAGAATTTCTTATAGTTAAGACCAAGAATCCATTGAATTGGTGGTGGTGGTGGGATGGAGGAAAATTTCCAAGACTTGCAAATTTAAAAAAGAATCTTATCTTTCAGCTCCTGCAAGCACAATGAACATTTTTTTGTTTTTTTGGAAACTGGCAATACATATGAAACCAAATGGAATAGACTTTTCTTGAAAATGCTCCAACATTTTGATTCTCGCAACATAATTTCAGGCTTTACAATGATAAACGATATGCGACATCATTAAATACACTTATATACTTACTATACAACTTAAAACTAAGAAACTGTTGGGAGATTTTTTGATAATAAATGTACTGAAATGTCATTCTGCAATATTCTTTGTTAAACATACTTAAAAGCACATTTTTAAAAGTTATTGTCCTGAATATTATTCGGCAAAAGGGTTGAATATCAAATATTCGTTATATCCCTAATAAACATTAAAGAACACAACAAAAATAAGAGCATATGATCTGAGAAATTGCCACATCTAACATGAGGCATGTAATAGCTGTGGCTAATGAAGGGTTCATATGCATGTTTGATTACTTACCTGTCTGAGCATCCAAAGTTTGCCAGTAGCTTTCACTAGGTGATGTGTCATTACATCCAGGTGGTGGTTGTGCAGGTTGCCCAGAATAACGGAAAAATGGATTTTTAAGATCTAAAGTATTGTACGCCCTCATGTTGCTACCTTCAATGGCTAGTTCAATGTCAACATCATAACTTTGCCTGAAAAGAATTAGGAGCTCTCTTTTAAAATTCAAACATTTAACAAAACCCTTTAAGTTATTACTTCAAAGTCAGATTGTAAACGTAATACAACAAATTACAATAAATCAAGTTGGGCGAGTCTTCAGTAGAATTCTACAAAAACATTTTTCCAAGATGTAGATATTTCAGTAACTAATAATAAGGTAAATAATAATAATTGCCTAAATTTCATTTTTTATTATAATGGGAACAAAATACTTTGCCCAATAGGAGTAGATAGACAATTTCAATCACTAACAATTTAACCACTTCCTTTCTTCAACAAAAGTCACTTTTTATATAAAAGCTACCTATGCAGTATAGCTTCAGAAAATGCTATCTTCAACTTAAATATCTAAGACTATGAAATTTAAGTATTTACAATATGCGTAAAGCAATTTTGAAACACATTTTAACTTAAAGACATTTTGCTCATAGGCATCCTCTACACAAGAAAGCATAGCATAGCTTTGCAGCTAAAAAATAGAAAATTAAATTTAGAATACTAAAAATTTATTTGAAATTTTAAACTTGTGTATACCTATTTTCTTACTTATTAGAGGCCTGGCTCTGTATGACTCAAGTTTTGCTAATATATGCCATTTGAACAAGGGTATAACAAGGAAGACCCCTTTCTCAAAGAAACCACTTTGTAGATGTAACCACCTGAGAATGTTATCAACATTCCTTTGCATAAGTTAATGGGAAAAGATTCAAAGTAAAGTGATCATCTCCTTGCTATATGATCCCTCACATACATTTCATGTGGCCAGAAGATAATTACATGGCCCACATATATCACAACTAAACAAATTGTATAAAAATGACATGGATTTACTAACATTGTCCAGATTACTAAAACCTGGGAAAATATAATCTTGTTTATGTCATTTCTTGGTAACATAATAAACTAATTTAAGAAATATATATGGGCAAAACAAACATCAAGCACATAAACTCTTCATGCCTTTATGGGCAAATCAAGCAAATACCAGATGTAGCACATGTATGGCATAAGGGCAAAACAGTTAATTGGTTAAGGCACCAGCACATTTCTAAAATGTTCTCTCGAAATTTCTCAAATTACAGGTGTTTTTCAATATTTTTATATAACATCACTAGAACCTTACCTTTTATTTGAATTAAGGACCACTTTGCCAGAGACCATTTGTCCCCTTTGTGCGAATAATGGAGATTCAAGTAAACACCTTACTTGATACCAATGTGTAAGAGATTGAGTTGGTGCTGTAGACAACCAAACAGTCTGTCTGTAAAAGATAAAAATATTTTGATTAGAACTTTGTAAGTAATAAAAACATTCAATTTTACAGAGATGAATATACATTTTTTTTTTTTAAATCAGGCCTTCTATTAATCTGAAAACCTTTGTAGCAGTAGACATTTATGAACATGAAATGCAACTTCATGTTCATGAACTGATTTATTAAAAAGATGATACTCAAAAAATGGTTGGGACATATAAAAATTGCAAAAGATTATTTGCATGTACTGTATCTATGATAAAATGTTATTTTGTAGGTATTGCCAAATTCAATATATTTTATGTAAAACATTTTCTTTTTGCCCCCCCCTTTAGATTATGAAATTTAATGTTAATTTTCAAGATTTTTCAGTATTCTAATGCAGACGTGTTGTGCTTTTGGTTTCAATCATCTGGCTTTAGGTGCGGTTTCCCAAGAATTTGATTTCATTTGCAGAAGACAATATATTTGACAATATATATATAGAAACTGCATCTAAAAATTCCTAATCAAAAATCAAATTTCCCAATTCTAACGAGCCCCAGAGCATAAAAGATATCATTCATCATCAAGGAATTTCAAACAACTCTTTTCAACTATCAGAGATCCAAAATCAATAGTTTAAAAGTTTAATCTGCTAATAAACTCCATTGATAAAATGCTAATTTTCGCTGAAAAAATGTGGAATTAAAAAATTAGAACCAACAAAACACCCTTCTTTAAAAAATGAAGGCTTTTGGCTTTGATATCAAGTTTGTGTTGCTCAGTCCAAAGAGAATTAAGTGTTCTGTCCTGGACTATGCCTATGGTGTCTTTTCCCTCCTCTCGTCTGCATGAGTAATCTCTTCAAGAATTTGAAATAATCTTTAATAAAACTTATGCCTCAGAATTTCAACATTTTATTTGATATTACTGCTTTTTCCAAACCTAGTTCATTATCCCACAAATTTAAAATAACACCTATTATAATTTCATTGACCCCCAAACTTAAAACTGTACTAAATTTTAAAAATATAAATATCTGTTTCAAGTGGCTTTAAGTTACCCCATATAGAAGAAAAATTCAGTTGAACAGCATGCAAAATATCTGCAAATAACACTATTCATAAAAAAAAATTTTTTTTTTTTAAAAAAAAGAACACTTATAATGAAATCTTAAGTGTAGACAGGGAACTTCTACCATTATTCAACTAGATGTAGATAAATGGTGGTTAGGCTTTTTTTATGGCAGGGGTGGGGGGACATGCATTTACATCTTGTGCACAAGTGTAATCATAAATATGTATAATTTCAAACACTAATTTCAACTCATTATGAGCCAGAAATGAAACTTTGAAGAAAGTGTTTCTATGTTTGGTCCCATATACAAAAGAGCATCCATTCAATAAAAATAATAGAGAAGATGCAAGCACAATTCTACAAACGCTACTTACGATGAACCAAAAAATGCAACATCAAACCAGAAGGCTAGACCATGAATTTCTCCAGTCTGAAGAAGAGAGAATGACAGAGGAATTTCAATTTTATGCAAGTCAGTTTCTTGAGCTGTCTGGAAGTCTACTGTGTGGCGTAGGGACTTGGCCATACAAATATTGATATCAAAAGTATCCTAGAAAAAGTAATTATAATTAAATTAAAAACATATAAAAGAATGAAAATTTCATAAAAAAATTCTTAAATCTATACTTTTAAAAAGACAATGTTTGTGTGCGTGCATGCGATGTCCAGACGAATCTATCGCACTTACAGCCTTGAAATTTGGCACAGAGGTAGTCTTAATGGTGACCCATTGCACCTCGAAGCCGGAATTTTAAAATTTAATCTAGAAATTTTTTTTAAATCTTCTGCGTTGTTTTGGTTGATTTTTCACACTAATTTCTCAATAGAATGGTTTTGAATAATTATACAAAAAAATAATATGAGCACACGACTTCCCTTCTAATGAAGTAAATTTTGAATTTCTAACTTAATTTACTGAATTTTGAGAAATTTTTAAAAAATAATCAGTTTTGCCATCGAAATTTTATTTTTGTTTTTAAATTTGATGCATCCGACATTCTAATAACACTATTATTTTCAATTTTTTTCAGCTTATATCTGGAACGGTTCTGTCGGATTTAAAGCAAGAACAGTTAAAATATCTTTTCCAGTTTTTTTTTTTTATTAATTTTTTCCTGGACAGTTGAAAGATATTTTTCCTCTAGCGAGGTTCCTCTCGTGACACTTCTCCGGAATGTTGCTGGCAATTTGATTGGCTGACGGGGCAGGTGACGTCATGACCTTCAATTGAACGACTTTGATTATTATTTTCGGATTCGATTTTATATCTTGCTGTATAATAATTATTTTCACGTTGCAATTTTTTTAATATTGTTTCGGATTAATGAACTCTGTATTTCTCTTCTACAGTTCAAATGTCATTATCGCAAAGAAAAATAAGCGGGAAAATCAATAATGTGTATGTTTTGCTTTGTTTTCAGAACTTTTTCATGTCATTGTGGGCAGGGGTATTTTTTCCCATTTTGTTGAAGTCCCGATTCCAGGGGCAATGCCGTGCACTTATTGCTGGTAAAATATAGAAGTGAAAAATCAACATTAAAATATCTACTTAAAAATAAAGCAATTAGTAACCTTCAACAGATTATTGAAACATAAGATCAAATGGATTGTTCCCACTATAAAAAATTGAGGCCATTTCCAAATCAAATCATCCAAAATTTTCCAAAAATGGCAACAACCATCACCGGATTTTGATAATTTTTT
Source organism: Araneus ventricosus (assembly GCA_013235015.1). Lineage (NCBI taxonomy): Eukaryota > Metazoa > Arthropoda > Arachnida > Araneae > Araneidae > Araneus > Araneus ventricosus. The sequence continues at coordinate 113,570 of BGPR01002819.1, read as the reverse complement.
CTCTCTTTATTGTTAAAGAATAAGTAAGAAGTCCCATAGCTCCTGATAAAGTATAGATAATTTAACAAACCTGTAGTACGAGAATTTTGATTAAATACTCTTTCCAGTGAATATAACCTCTTTCAAAAGATCTTACAATTTTGACCACCATTATAGATTTAATTATTTTTAGTCTCAAAACTTTAACATATAAAATTAATTTTTTTAAATCTATTCTACTGCATGGCATTCTGTAAGAAATTTTAGAATTATCACTTACCACAATAGGCTGTCTAAAATATTCTTTTACAGCAGCATCGCGCAAACTAGCTAAATCTACACCATGGAATGATTGTTGATACCTATGGAAAAAAACATGTATAAACTGAATACTGAGGAAAAAGGAAACAAAAAATAAATAAAAAACAATGAATTTGTGAAATTTACCAAAAATTAGCTTTATTTAGTTGTTCCATATACAAGGCAGCATCACTAAAAGGTGCTATGTGCAAGTCACCTCTTGAAGGGAACATTTTACCTAAAATGAACATAAAACATAACTAAGTACAGCTACTCAATAAAATATAACATTTTTAAAATTAAAATTGCTTTTGCACATTGAATAAATATTTTTTATTTACAAAATGAATCTTTTAATGAATCTTCAAATATAATAAATAATATACAATTTTTAATAAATGCCAAGAGTATTCACAATCAGATCAGTACATAATATGGAATTTGCTTACTAGATTTACAACCTATTTTGGTTGGGCATGAGTGCTACTTGGGTAAACAGGGGTCAATCCAAGTTTTTTTTTTACGGCCCATTTTTGTGAAACATTTTTTTTATCATGTGAAACCTTCAATTTTAGCAGTCATATTTCGATATTTTATGTTTAATATCAAAGGTGTTTCATTGAACCAAATATATGCAATAATTTGATACAATACCGAAAAAAAAAATACTTGTATATATATTTTGTGCAATGCCTCATTCAAAAACTTTTTAAAAAGAATTCAGATTAAAAAAATAACGGTGGTTTGTTGTTAAAAGTATGTTCCAACATTGGAATTTTCTGTTAACAAAACACTTAATTATGCAGAAATGCATCTTCACTTTTAAAATCGATTTGATATAGAAAAGTAATAATAACTAATAAAGGGCAAATTTTCAAGAATTGATGTTTGGCCATGGAAAAATTTTAAAAAGGGATCATTTTTATACAATGAAATTTTGTAAAGGCCTGTTTTTACGAATTTGAATTTTGTGTAGGGGCCGTTTTCGTGAATTTGAGTTTTGTGAAGGGGCTGTTTTTATGAAGTGGAATTTTGTGAAGGGGCAGCAAAACGGCCCCAATTTTTGCCTGGATCGCCCCATAGTAAGATCTTGTTATTCCAGGCAATAGTCAAATTATAAGAATGATACCTAAGCCAACATGCCCTATTTGCTCCCCCCCCCTTCCATTTTGACCCATGACCTAGACTGAGATTTTTATGATCAGTAGACACCTTGCTTTACACCCATGTACCTCTTCATCAGGATTCAATCAAGCCAGCTACTCGCCCTGACTAAAGACAGTTCTGGGGAACTTCCAGTATCAACAGGGAAGAAAGCTGCTTACGACTTCTCCAATCATTTCCTACAATTCTTTTCTGTATTTATTATGCCTGACATCTATACACGTAAAAATGAACCAGATCCATTTTTCTGTCAGTAAAAAACAATTTTCATGCCCTATTTAACTCTTTCTAAGGCAGTGGGAAGTTCACCTACCACCAAATTTATCAATTTTTAAATGTCCATGATAAGCTGCCTCTGCCAAGAGCTGTTATTTGCTTAATAACTTTAGGAACCACAAAAATTTTTAACAAATATCACCACATAATGCGGTTTTAACAAACAAATTAATTACTAATAATCATCATTTTTAGTTAGTGACGTGCCAACACCCAATGCTGAAAAGAAGGTTTGTGTAAGTTCTCACCAAATTTTTCAATGAAATAAAATTCTAGATGGTTCAGTTCCTTATCTTAAACCATAACAAAATGTCTTCATTTGTTAATTATTAATCAATCAAATTAATTTTATCTAATAAGCCAAATGGCTTTCTTTTCTTAAATCAATTGCAATCCCAATAACATTTCTAGGATAAAATGGCCCTATAAAGAATTAAATCATAAATAATAAGTGCCCGAGCTTTGGTAAAAGTTTCAGATGTAGATGATGCAGCTAAACTGTAGAATACTTCATTTCCCTCACTATCAACTAAAACTAAATGAAATGCACTCAATACTTACATACAAATGACAGAAAATGAGATTAATAAAATCTAAATTTACGTTTTCACATGCAAAGTGCATGCCTAAAACAAAATGTGACGGAAAACGTTTTAGCACACTTGTCTCCACTGTATTTTGTAAATAACACATTTTGCTCAATTTATGAACACACTAGAGATAATATATATGTGTAAGTATGTGTGCATATTAATCATATAAATCTTTTTTTTTTTATTAAATTATTATTGGAAAGGCATGAACTGAAAAAAGAAACTGATGTAATGGCAGTATGAAAAGTTTAACTTACTTTTACATATGGCAATATGCAAACTTTTAAAGAATATATCGATGTAAAAAATAAGATAAATTACAAACCACAAAAAAACATAAAAATGTTTTATATTTTTCTGCATCAAAATAAATAATTAAGGGGCTTAAAATTTGGAATTCTCTTACTATTTGAACCTAATTTTCCTTGTACGAATTTCACTACTGAAATAAAGAAACAAGAGCTGATTTCTACAGCTGCAAAACTATATATAAAATATAAACGAATTTTCCATTTTATAATTTTGCTGGATTGAAATAACTCACCATTAGGGACTAACCACTTTTTGGCATGCAGGTACGTTTCGAGCATCCTTTCATTGAACAACATGTAACCCATAGGTTCAGAAATTATGACATCAACCATTTCTGGAAGAGTGATTTCTTCTATCTTTCCAGGAATGATAATAATCTTACTAGATAATTTGTTGTGGTACACAAGAGTCTGAAAGGCAGTTTACATCATTAAACTATGAATAAATGATTTTTTGCATTTCATCATTTAACAGTGAACTGGAAAATTTTAAAACGGATGCAATGTAGTTTATTGCCATAATACATGATCTTGATCAGAATATAACAAAAACAAAAATTTAAAAAGTTATAATGCATATATCTTCATTAAAATTCCCAAAGCTACACAATTATATCTAAGATTACATAGGACATGTAAATTTAGATGTAAATGTGTAAGTAACATAATTAAATGATTCTCCAAACTTTTGAGAGATGATTTATAAATTTATTTTTAGGGATTAAACTTAAAATCATATACAATTACAAGCTATAAAAATTTTAACTACCATAATGTTTAAAATATTCAATGTTTTGAGGAAGAGTATCTGCTCGACTCAAGAAATGCTAATTTACAACCATTTAATTCAAAATAAAAAATAAATAAAAGCAAGAAAACAATTCACCAATTTATTCACGAAACTGAATCACAAAATTTTATCAGAGTACTCCCTTTTTAAAAGAATTATGAATGTAACACTATTCAAACAAGCTTATCTTTTTAGATTTCCAATCTATTTTAGGTACCTTCATAATTGACTCAAACTATATTGATCTATTTTAAAACAACTGCATTCATTCTTTGTGTATATAAACAGATAGCAAATATAATTGAATTAAAAGAAATATTTTCTCCAACTTGACTTGTTAAATATCTTAGTTACGCCTAATGGAAGGTTATGTAACCTTACCTTTGGCAAAGAAAGAAACTTCTGCTTTAAAAAATAATGAAAACACTTTTGCTTTAGAGTTATGTTATTTTTATATATGATTACAATAAATTCAGATTAAAAATTCTATTATTGTTCACTAAATGATAGTAATTGTAAATGGAAAATAGCCATAAAAAGCTTTTAATCATATTATCTGAATATATTTTGTCATATGACATATAAAAAAAAAGCAATCAAGTTCTACTCATTCTAACTTTCATTGTCTGATTTGTCATATTTTCTTGTTCAAAATTAGAAGTGCAATTTTCAACAAATCAAGTAATCCACATTTATTTATTTTGAGATGTATGGAAAGATGCAAAACTAAGATTCGTTGATCTTATAACACATATTAAGCCTGATAATGTATCAGTGATATGCAGTGTGTCTTCATCACAAAGTCAAAACCATAAAATATTCCTGAGTTTTAGTTTTAGTTATATTCACGTCCCGTTTTGAAGCAACACGAGGGCTATTTTGGGACGGACCTCGTAATTTTGAACCTCGGTCAGATGACGAGGACGACACCTGAGCTGGCACCCCCTCTCCAAACTTCCACGCCACACCAACGGGAGGACGTTTGACCACTACGTATGATTTAACGTGCAACAGGCCCCAAACACGGCGAATCTTTGGTGGAATCGGGTTTCGAACTTGGAACCCTCCGGCCCCAAAGCCGAGACCTTACCACTAGGCCACTGCGGCCCAAAATATTGCTGAAAGGAACTAATCGTTCCTTTCCAAACTGTATTTTACCATTTAGGGCAAATAGTAATAATTATTTCCAGCACTTTTCCTTGGTTCATTTCTTCTAATATAAGTTTTTGTTTACACAAGTAACATTACAAAAAATCTTCATGCCTATAAATAAATTTATTCGAGTTATAAGAAAAAAAAATTTGAATATGGCAATTTAAATTGCCATTTTCAGTTAAGAAATACAGCAATTGCACACTTTAAAATATGCATGGCCGAAACAAGTTTTCCCAAATTTGACTTTGTCCATTTTTCTATGCTTTCCCATCTCCTTTATATTTATTTTAATTTGGAGGAATACAGGCATATCAGGCAACTAGAGTTAGACAGGGGAGATATTCCGGATCCAAACAAAAAATACACTTACTTCTGCATGCTTTGCCATGGAACTTGCTTCAACTGCATATATTTTCCGTGCACCTGCTTGATGAGCAAAAAATGACAAGATACCAGAACCCGCACCGACATCGAGGACAACCTGGAGCACATTTAAAAACATTTTGTATAGCAGAGAACATATAAATGCCCATCTTTCATATGCAGTAGATATAATTACGTCATAATTTTATGGAATAGAAAAATAATTATAATCACACAATATAAGTAATCCAACAGAAGCTTAGGAAGAAGGGAGATCAATAAAAGTCAAAGACGGGAACTCGGTTCTTTTTTTACATCAAAATCAAAGTGTATTCACTCAACTTAAAAGCTCTAACTATGTATTTTTCTTATTTTATTCACACTCGGTAACACCCAGTATATTTTTATATCAGTTTCTAAATTGGAGAAACATCTCCAATATAACTAAAACATAAATGCTACAACAGTTAATGTTATATTGAAATACAGCTATTACACATTTTTATTGAAAATGGTTAGAGGAAATCAATGGTTAAAAATTATTCATAAAATATTTAGACTATTGAAAAATATCTGGAAGAAACTTGTGCTAACATGTAAAATCTTACAGGTGCAAATTATGCACTGAAGTTAAATATTTTAAACATAGCTTAACAAACATTTTCTATGTATAAAATCGCAACTCTCAAAATTAAGGGAATTCTAAAAAATAAGGGATAGTCAGCAACTGCAACCGACTTGAAAAAAGGAAGAGCAATCATTATTTAAAATTCATATCATCTAGCATAATCTACCAATTCATATTATTTCAACTATTATATAGGTTCTCTAAGGTGCTTTATTTTTATTAAATAATCACATAAGTTACATTTCACACTGATATCAATTTAAAAAATGACTAAAATATATCCCTATTTACTCAGAAATCATAAATAGCAAGCAATATAAGTTTAAAGCAGGTTTTCCTTACTTTATCTTTAAAATCATCGATGTTTGATAAAATGGCTTTTTGGTATGTTGAAGTTCTGATATAATCTTGCATCATGTTCTGTTGTTGAGATAAATAGCCATAAAACTGAAAATAAGGATAAAAAAGACATATTAAGCAAAAGAATTTGACAATTTAAAATCCTTAAATATTATCAATACAATGATAATTAAAATTTTCAATTAATAAGGAACTCAATGTATTTATTAGATTAAAATTAAATTAAAAGAGTAATTTAAGACATGCAAATTTAACATGCACTTTAAAAAAAGCATTGAATGGTGAGAGAAAAGAAAAAAATGCATTACAAAGTAGAATGCATATGCTATATTAAGAAAATATAAAAACACTTAAACAAATTTTAAATGTTTTTAAATACCTGAAAATACTGAGTAGCGGAAGACTCATCAGTCCGAATTGAAAACATTGAATTTTTTCCATTTTTAAACCCATCAATTATAGATCGAAATCTTGAAAGATCTGTCAAAAAATGCTTCAATGTAAAACTGAATTGTTAATTCATATTAAATTTTTTACTCTGAAGCATTGTGCATTTTTCAACACCTCTCCAATACATGTGTAATGAATATAATACATCATACAATACTGATGTGAAATACACAATCACAGAAATCCAATATACGATTCTTTTAAGACTCACATACATTATTTAATAATAAACTTTTAAGCAACAAATATGTCAAGGCAAATGAAAACAGTTTTTAAAAATAAATTTTGCACTGAAAAGATGTTTTTAATTCAGTTATTTTCTTCTTTTTAATGCTTTATTTATGATTCTTCATAAATATTATGGAATCTTGAAATCAATTTTATTCATTCACTACCATGTAGTGCAACATGCATGAAATCAAAATTTAATTAACTGATAATTTAATTCTGAAAATATTAAAATAGTGCAATGTTATCAAGAACACACAAGTGCACAAAATTTCAAAACCCTAGAACATCAAGAAGCAAGTGAAATATTGATTACAAAATTCCATCTTTACAAACATGAAACAACTCAAGTTAAATAAAAGTGTGTAAGCATATGGATTTGCTTTGAATCATAAATGCAGTTATTTTAACCCTTTGTATCCCAAATTAATTTACCAGCAAATTAGCAATTTTATTTTTTAACCATCAGATAAGTTTTGAGGCAGGATAACCACAGGAAAGAGAGAATTTTTTAATTAATTAAAATATCTTAATTAAATTAATAATGAAGTTTTTTAAATTTCTGCCTTCAGCTGCTATCTACTGCTTGCGGTTGGAACTACATTCATCATGTTTTTGTGAATTCCATCATGGGAAAAAGGTCATACTACGAAGATATAAGCGTGATTAAAGTGGAACTTTTATGTTCTGTTGGGATAAAAAGGGTTAATGCTTCATTTATAATTCTGTAATGTTTTACATCATTAAAACATTTTTTTTAAAACTTTACACAAGTATTAGGATACACATAAAAATGGAAACAGCATCTAATACTATCTCACTTAAACAGTCATTATAGGGTTAAACAGACTAATTATTATCAGAACCAACCTAATTAGCAATTTCTATAAATGAAGCTCAACTAAAAAATCTTGCATACTAAAACCAATATTTGAATTTTTGCTGAAAACCCCAATACTGTATACAGTAAATTTATGACATAATTTAGCATTTCCTTCTAAACAATATTTACTTGTAACAAGACAATGTTTAGATGGAATTTTATCAAACACAGAAAACAAAGTCTGGCAAGTTAAAAGATTCAGAACAATATGTTGCAAAATTAGATATTTCAAATGGAGTATTTAAAAAAAAAAATCCTATTAATGCTTTAACAACAAAACAGTCTTCCTAGCTGTTAGCATGATAAACATTTGATCACCTGAACTGTCATTACAGTGTTAAAATTTATTGTATGAAAAGAGTATTTTCATACTACTGTAACATTTCTAATCAGATGTATTTCTTAATAATTGTTTTCAACTTTCATTCTAATTTTATTAAGTGTAGAAATCCACTGGTGTATTTTTTGTCACACGAAAAAAAAAAAAATCAAATTCTGGCATTATTTTAGTTTCTTAAATCAATCATTTATTTAAATATCAAACTCACCGCTGAATACATTTTTTAAAAAATATGAAAGAAACCATATTGAAGCAGATGGAATATGTATCAATGCATTAACAGCCACCAAGAAATGCTATGCTGCATGCAGACCTCGTGAAATTGTGATTGAAGCTTCCTTCCCCCCCCCCCGAATGTGAGGCTAGAATTTAAGCAAACAGCCCTGCTGATCATTTCAATTTACTTAATTACACCTAACAACCAATTCAGTTCCAGGAAGGAAATTTTTAATATGATCAAATTCAAACTGATAATTTAATGATTGAGCAACAGTGATTTCTGAAGGTAAACAATTATACACAATGAATATCTTTTTTTAAAAAAATATATTTTTTCTTTTTACCAAAAAAATTTATGAATTCAAATATAACTCTTTACATTTACCCTTTAACATGGACATTACTACCTTATGATATTAATGACAATTGGGGGAAAAAAATATGATAGCAATCCATAATGATGAATGCTAAAAACAGAAGAAAATGATTTCATTAAACTAAATTTTAATATAGGGGCATGTTGCCATATTTGGACCACTTAAACATTTTTTAATGTACAGTTGTAGAAAAGTAATTTTAACAAAAATCAACAGGAGTATCTCCCCAAAACTTTCTTGTATCTGTCCTAACATGGGTGGGGAAAAAATACACAAAGAGACACTAATATGGACGATTCCATAACACATGTGGGAATAAAAATTAATCCAAACTGCAGTATAACACACCAAGCATCCATACCACAGGTAGAGAAAAAATAAGGCAAATGGCATAAAACAAATTTCCCTTGGCACACACCAAGTCAGATTCTCGCCAATACGCAAATGGCCTTGCGTAAAGTAAAGAAAATCATTATGCGATTAGAACTCATTTTTTTCAACTGATTGAAACAAAAATTGGGCACGGGTCTACAATTAGGATTAGAAGTCCACATACTAAATTTCATTTATATAAGTCGTTGTGTTTGGGAGTTACGGTGTTCAGACACATGCAATTATACAGACCAACACAGTCCACGGATTTGGCCCAAAATTTGACACAAATCTATATTCCTGATGATAAAACTGTGTACCAAATTTTATCCGCCTAGCTATTTGAGTTTTTGAATTAACATGTTCACATGAACACAGACACACTTCCCATGGACGGATTTTGTCCAAAATTTGATAGAAACTTGCATATTATGTTTAAAGACCACATACCAAATTTCATGCCCGTAGCTTTAATAGTTTTTGAGTTATCGTGTTCACAGACACACATAATTCCAAAATTGTGTTTTTCGGACTCAGGGAAGTCTAAAATGTAGAGATTCATCAAAATCTCGAGTTCGAATTTTTTGACGATTACAATACTTTCTCTTTGTATACAAGAAAGTAAAAAGTAGTAGAATTTTTTGTAGTTTATTTATCTCCCAAAAAATTTAATTAACTTTTTAAGAAATACACTTTAAAATAGAAAAAACAGCTTATTCATTTTTTTTTTCATCAGACCAATTAAAGAAACTGATTTCCCACATAGGACCATCAATTTCTTTATGCACAATTAAAGCAAAAATATTTTTTGATTATAAACACAATGTCACATTAGCACACAATGTATCACCCAAGTAATGACATTTTATGCATTTTATCATTTCTTCTGCCTTTGTTTCTGAGGATATAATAGAAAACCACGTAGTCTTAGTTTTTAAACCAACATTCAATGTTTTTAAATGTCCCTTTATGGTTTTTTCTCCCTTTGGTTTGTTTCACTTCTAATTTATGAGACTACTAGTTATCATAACTGCTTTTCTGGGTTATTCCTCTAGTTTGGTATTATAGACCCCTTGATTTGAACAGTCTATGCAACAGTTTGTGGTGCAATTTGAGCAACTTTTGGACAACAACAAAAGTCACGTAACCTTATCTTTAAACTATTGTTCAAAAATTACTGGAGTAAATTGTAGCCAAACAAGTTTCTTCTCTGACGTAATATATTTTGTACTCACTTTAAAATAGTGCAAGGGTTATTTTACTAAAATATTCAATTGATGATATCTAAATGTAAAAACTTATTCACTAACTGTTGTAATACAGCACTTTCTCTAAAAAATGATTCTACAAACCACATATGCATCATTGCAACATAATGTCTATTTTATGGCTCAAATATTTAAAAAGAATTGAGATTACGATAAAGGTCCAATCTACATGGTAATCCAAACACAGCAGCTCTCCTACAATAAATGGGAAGGAAATACTTCCAACTAGTTAACTACACATTTAACTTTAGTTTAATATTATAGGACGCATAAAGAAATGTACTTGATAAAGCAACTAAAGCAGGTAATTTTTTTACCATTGGCATTACGGAACTGTAAATGAAGAGTTGTTATGTCTTTGGTTATTACATAACAATGGCTGCCTAGTTTTGCTCCATCCGTGTCTTTATCAAACTGAATTTCAAGAAGGGAATCAGGACCATTTGTTCCAGCTGAAAGAGAAGCATGACAATATCAATTTATAAGAATACCAATAAATTCAGATAGAATTCTATATAGATAATGTTCTGAGGGCCTATTCTATGACCCTCAGAACATTAATAAAATTCAAACAATTCTATTTTTATTATTATTTCATTCTATCCGCCCATGACATAAAATTATAATGAATAATTACATTGAATTGTTATTATTTATGTAATTATCAAGATTCTACAAGGAAGCAAGAATTCCTTATAATTTTGAAAACCATTTGCCAACACTGATCAATTTTCTTTTGTTGAATATTGTTAAAATAGACCAATTGTGGCAGTTAATCAGAATTGCAATGTTATCCAATTTTTAAACATTAAATAGGAATTGCAGTATTATAATATCAATTATTAAATTTAGAGCAGAGAAAAGCCAACTGCAATCTGTAAACAAATCAAAATTAGTCATTTAAAATACCTGAAACAAATAAAGCAAATTGCCCATTTTTATCCGTCACTCACTAAATAATTAAAAGGTTAAAATAGTATAATTTTAAATGAAATGCAACACTCATAATTGCATGACGGTAGAAAAAAATATTAAAGAAATTTCAAAATAAGGAAGTATCTTAACATCAGAACAAAGAAAATGGATACAGATTTCATGTTTTATATATATTTTTACCAGCGGCGAATTCAGATGGGGCTGCAGCCCATTCAAAGCTAAATTAGAATTCTTGATTTTATTTAAAATCCCTACAGCTGTTTGTTCTAAATCTCCCTTTGTTTTTTAAAAAAAAGGGACAACATTGTTTCCTGGCTTGACAGGCTCGAAAATTTTCCCACTTTGTAGTCATTCTTCTTGTACTTGTAACGTTAAAGTGGTTCAAAACATTTTTTTGCCATTATTTCATTGTGTTTTTTAGTAAATTATCAAAAGTATTGTAGTGTTCTTTGTGATTCTTATTATAGGGTGAATAAAGTATGTAAAGTTAAAGTGTTTCGATTTACATAAGCTATGAGGTTTCACATTCATCATGACAATACAAAATATTTTATGACCTCAGCCCACCCCAGATCCAAATCCTGGATTTATAAAATCTACTAAATAGTTCTATAGCTACAACTACATCTTTTTCTATAAAAGAAACCAAGACTGTTACCAAGATGTATCTAAATTTAAGCTACACAAAGTGAACTAATCCTTTTTAAAACTCTTAAACATAGTTTCGAAGAACTTTAATTCCTTTAACATTTTTTTAAAATTATTAATTTAAAATTTCCAACACGAAATCTAAATTCACTCTTTTCTCAATGTTATCAACAAATGGCATTTCCTTTTTGTGTACATATCTCTTAAAACATGAAGCAATAAATTTGTGTGCATGCAACTCAGGATAGGCTTCCTATTTATTCCTTTATATAGAATTTGAGACCATTAACTAACCCAAGAGTTGAAAATTATAATGAAAATCTTATGGTCTCCACAATTTTTTTGTTAACTTTGAAAGAATGAGAAAATCTACATATTACAAACATCTGGAATGATATTATAGTTTATGAGTACATCCATATAAAGGAGATTTTTCTTCTTAATATTATATTAGTTTAGAAACAAAAGGCTACAATAAAGTCGTTTTTTTTTTTTTTTTACAAATTGAGTTAAAATCCTACAAAATAAAGTTACAGTTTTCAAGTGAAGGACACTAATACAATTTTAAATTTGTTTAAATTTTCATTAGTCCCTAATATAAGTATTTAAATTCAACAAAAGAAAACATTTTTTTACAATTCTGTTGGCAGGCCCCAAACAAAAACCTGCCAAATCTTTTGCACCGCCATTTCAATTTCTTTGTAGTATTGTGCCAGCTAAGAGTTACAGAGTTCCTACTCTTATTGAAGAAAAAAATTTAACATCTTTCAAGGATGTTTTTAAGAAAATTCAAGGACCAGAAAATTATATATATTTTAGACATAAAAATGCAATTGACAAATTTAAATCAAATTAATCATTTGCATTTTTATTTTTGAGATAAAAAAATTTGATACGGATCTACAATTCTAATGATAAAACTGCATTAAATTTTATACATTGAACTATTTTAGTTTTTGAGATATTGTGTTTACATAAACATAGACTTCCCTGGCTCAATGAAATTAAATAACATGCATTTCGAAAACAGATTTTATAGCAGAGAAAATCGGTTTTTGGTATTTAAAACAAAATTCTATTCAAATATATCAGTTACTTTCAAAATACATTAGGATAATTGCAGGACTGTTTTACTTGACAGAGAAATACCCTCTATAGTTTTTACTCTATTGTCAAATTAAACTGCCTTTGAATATACAAGAAGAGAAAAGATTGAAGATTGACAGCATTCCCATACAAACACTCCTTTTCTAATGGTTGAATTCTCCAAGCAAAACCAAGTAGCAAACTGGTTTTCTCTTCTGTCCCAAAAAATATTAGATGGTCAATTTAATTATTTTTCAAGGACCCAGCGAAAAATCAAGTACTTTTCCAGGGCCCTGAATAAGGCAAATAAAATTCAAGGAGTTTTCAAGGACCACAGGAACCCTGTACAAAAGTAGAGTCAACATTGACGATTGATGACCACTGGAGCCCTGCGAATAGAACACTATATCTCCTTAAATCAAAGCTGTACAAAATATGTTCTCAAATATTGTAAGAGCTTTGCTTTTAAAAAAAGGAAAAAAAAAAATCTTTCTAATACTTCTAACTATAATGTTTTTAAGTAATTTTAAAATTCTTTTTTCGAGTAAATTTCATCACAAAAACATACACCACTCAATAATTCATTCATTACCAACTGAATTAATTGTGTAAAATATGCAAAACATAATGAAGTACAGTGGAGTCTCCCTATAACAAAATCGCTTGGTTCCAGTTGAAAAATTCGCTATAGAGAAAATTTCATTATACAGAGATTAGAGATTTTGGCAGTTATTTAAGTAAATGTTTCAAACCTTTTATTAGGTGCGATAAGTTCAAAAGTATTTAATTATGACTTTCAATTAAAAATGAAGTAATATATATTATAAATCTGTTAAAATTATACTAATTTTTATTGTATAAATGCTCAAAAGTGAAGACAATTCACTAATTTAGAGAATAATATGTACTAGTATGTATTTACGTTTATTTTACTTGAAAATTCCGCTATTTTACATTGCTTTGCATTTCGTGATGTTAAATTTTCACATTTTCAGACATGACACAGGCTTGGAACAAAAAAAGCGGAACTTCATAAATATGGAATCGTGTCAAACGTAAACATCGAGAAGTAGAACAAGTATGATTAATTAACCAATAAATCAATAAATTTATGCAAAAAGTGCTTGAGATAAAAAAAACTATTGTAGAATTATTATTTAAAAGAAAATTAATAGATGAAAAATGAATTATGTATAAGGTTTTGTTAAAATAAAAACTATGATAAAAATTATCTCACTAAAAAAATATGGCCATGTAAAAACTTTTTTTGATTATACATAATTAAGACTTTTGTTTCTCAGTTTTTGAGCTAACAGTTCAAGCTTTCTTATATGCCTCAGTCTTCTATTTTCTTCCATTTTCTAAATTTTGCTCTCTTTCTTTGAATGGGGGTTTTTCTTTATTTTTTTTTTCTCATTGCAATTTTCTTAATATCAAGTTTTTCCTAGTACCATTTGCATGATGACCTTAAATTTTTTCACATTACTATCAATAGCATCACGCAAAAAATCTTTTTTTTTTTTTAAAAAATATTCAATAGCAGACTGCTCTTTGTTCATCATTTTGTATTCGACACTTTAAAGTGAAAAATATGTTTCAATATACATCCTTCCTGATCTTTTATCTATCAAATCTGACATTATTTTGAATGTGCACACGGCGCGCAGTTTTTGTTTGCGTGTTATTCACGTCTTTCGTGTACGCACCCCCCTCCTCCAACGTATTACCAAGAATTTTAATGCAGATTTACATCGATCCCAAGAATGACAAATTTGATGCCGAAAGCGCTGAAATCCGCGTATCCGTACAAATGTGCCATGTCTATGTTGATAGACAAACGTTAGGGAACGAAAACTAACAAAAATGAAATTGAAATAACTAACAAAAATGAAGAGCAGAATGTTAAAAAGAATGTGAAAATAAAATGGCTTCCTTCACGGAGAGCTAACGATATTTTTTTCTCGCGTAATTCGTGGATGAAACGATAGACGATTGGGCAAAACGAGAAAGAAAAGAATGCAATCTTCAGGCATTCCTCCCAATGCTAAACTTTGACCCAAAGCGCGGCAAAACGTCGATACATAACTCGGACAATACATATTTTTCAGCAGAATTACACAATATCTTATGAATTCCAAACTTTTTCGCCTTAGAACCATACGCAAAATTTTCACATGGCGCACAGTTTTTGTTTGCATGAGCAACGCCTCCCCCAACACATTAACAAAAATTTTAATGCAGATTTGCATCAATCCCAAGAATGTTTAAATTCGATGCCGAAAAAGCGGAAATCCGCGGAAATGTGTCATGTCTGCATTTTATGAGTGAGCTGAAAATAAAGTTGGGTACATTTTTGCCCATTTGGAAACACCTCTTTCAATGGTTTCGCATGATTGTAACATTTCAGTCCTATGTGGTTTTGGCTGTATCACGTCTTCATTTTCGGAATAACTGCCATTTTTCTGGCCTTTATTGTTGTCCATTAAACTTTTCAAAATCTCTTCACCTGTAGGATATGAAGCAGTTAACAGTTTTGCGTCCACTTCTAAAATGTCAGAGAGAGTTGCATCATCTGTTATTCTCCCATTCCCTTCTACTGTTTTCCATTTTTCTTTCAAGTCATCCAAGATCGCATCTTCATCGTCGGAATCACTGTCATCTGTCTAATTACTGAAGCCTCCTCTTTTAAAGCAATTAGATTGTTTTAGCAGTTGCATCAAATTTCCATACTTTATAAAGACCTGCAATTGCTTTTCAAAGATCGATGTTTTCTTGAACTGTTTCATTTATTTCAATTGCACTGACCATTTCTTTCAAGATTCTTTTCCTATAAAGCATTTTTAAATTTTTAATTATTCTGAGATCCAGGGGCTAAAAATTTTTATGCAGTTAGGAGGAAAGAAAATGACACTAACATTTTTTAACTTTTATCCACAATCTTTTGAATGAATTGGATAATTGTTGATTAATTAAGCAACTTTACGGTGTTGTTGTCCCATTTGCTTGTCCAATGCTTTCAACCATCTGTCAAAAATTTCAGACGTCATCCACGATTTTTTGTTGAATTCGCATTTAACTTCCAAAGATTTTATTCCTTTGAAGCACCTTGGAGATCTACTTTTGCCAAAAACAAGCATCTTTAACTTTTCCTCGCCAGTCATGTTGACATAACAAAATTGGGAATCTTTGTTTGCTTTTCTTTCCTCCGAAACATTTGTCTCCTTTAAAAGCAATGTTTTTGTAGTGAGACAACACTGGAATGAACAATGCGAGTGGGTGCATGTGCGAGCGATTTATTTGCACAGAAATTAGCAACTTTCTTCGAAAATCGAAAAGATAAATGTCTGAAAAAATTCATTATAGGGAGAAAACCACTTGTTATATGGAGAATATTTTGAATTTTTTTTAACATTCCAATTAAAAATTTCGTTATAGGGAGAAATTCGCTGTAGGGAGACTTCATTATAGGGAGATTCTACTGTATAACAATTAAAGATAAAGTGCATATGATTGATTGCAATTCAACTTAGGGTTAAACTACAGAGTATGGTGCGATTTTGCTTCCTGCCACTCCATTTCGCCAACTGTTAGTCGCCAAGAGATGCACTCCTTGACTATGGTACTGATTTGTTTTGGGTGAGAAGCAATCTTTTTATTGGTCTCTTGAGCATCACCACTTCTTATGCCTGGCTTTAAATGGTCGAATTTGCTTTGAATTATGATAATTTCCCAATGGATTTTTCTAGACTGATGGACTTGCTGCTCATGTTCATGTTTTGAGGAAGGAATTTGCTTCGGTTTGTTTCTTTCAATCTTTTTCAAGTCTTTCATTTAATATCCATGGCTTCAAAGTTTTCGCTCTTGTTGCTTTTTTGACGAAGAAACATTTTGAGGTGAAAACTCATTTAGAATTTTAAAAAACATAGAGTCCTAACATTGAATGAAGTTACCAGGTTCCCGCTTTGCTGAAAGCGAAGCCACTGATGATTTTTTAAGTTTAAAAAATTAGCCTGGTACCTACTACAGATGCCACAGGCATCGTGTGCACATTCCCTCCTTTTTAGATGCTGCAGGTATCGCATACACAAGAGACCAATAAAAAAGACTGCTGCGAACCCAACAAAAGTTCACTCAGAGTTGCGCCAAGAAAAAACGGCGGAAAACAAGACTGCACAGTAGACTACAGTTTTATCCAACTTAGACACCATTATATATAAAACTGTCTACAATACATTACAAACAAAACACCTAATACAAAATGAAACATTACAGGGTTATTCCATGTCAAGTGATCCAGAGCTGGTTGCTTGACCATTTTATAATCAAATGATTTTTTTTGTATGTTGATTCCTACATAATTAGAGAGTCCAAAAAGACTAATTTTAATTTTTTATCTTTTTCTGAATTCCGATGGCAGCTATTTTTGCTTTACAAAACATGATGATTTTCGCATTTGTAGAGGTTTGTGTTAACTTATATTACTCGGAATTGGTGAACCCGAGGTTGATAAAACAAAGACCGGTTTATTCAGGAAGAAATAGCCTTTATTATCTCCAGTACATATTTAAGGAAATTGTATCCCAAATAGCAAAAAACAGTTTAAAAGTTTGACTTCAAAAATGACAAATTTTCAATTTTTGAAGGCATATAATTCCCAAAAAGAATCTATTCTCCATATTACTTTTGTAGAGATGTGTAGCTACCTTAATGTACTGAATTCACAAAAAATTTCAACTCTGAGATTTACTTCTTTTAAGAGTTGCAGGCTTTCAAAATCTGAAAATTTCAAAAAAATCCAAATTTTGACACCTTATTGTTGGGGCAAAGTTTAAAAATCTGAAATTTTTGTAGATAAACCCTCTATAGTGTATTATACTGCTGTAAAAATTTCATGTTTGATATTTATCTACAAGTCAAGTTAGAGGACTTGAAAAATCCCATAACGAAAGTATTTTTTGCCGAAAATGACAGAGCATTAATTTGTCTAAGTATTATTTTTATCATCAATAAATTAAAATATGACCTCAAGTAATATTACCTATTACATATAAACTTACCCTTTTTACATGAAGTAGCTTATGCAACTTTAAATGTATAATGAACTTGAAAAATTTGAATATGTTTCATGGTCACTTCAGGTTCCACAGTATAATAAGGCTTCTCTATTCACTATTTCATAACACAGTTTTTACTATGGATACCATTGTTAAAACACTTTAAATAAAAGTATTGATACATTATTTACAACTAACACATGAGAAAAGTATTGATATACTATACACTCAAGTCAGGTTTATTGTTCTACTTTGATTTGTATTCATTAAGAAGTTTTGATATTTCTTCACTTAGTTTTGGGGAAATGTTTTGTGTCCTTCCAGTAGTTGTTGTAGTTCTAAGGCACTTAGTTTCCTTAAAACATTGTTCATGGGCACCCAAGTTTGGTCTTTCTCCTTTTTCTTAAAAGCTGTCCTTGGTCCCGTGGAAATGATAAAATGTTACAAGCACATCTTTATTTATATCATTAATATCATTTCCCTTTGCCAGCCACCATTCATCATCATATACGCATGCAATAGAATCTCTTATGTGAAGTGTTATTTGTACAACTTGTTTAGAGGAATGAATTTCGTATTCCATAGCTTGTGAAGTAATGAAGCACTTAGGTTACTCTCTGTCACAGGAACAAAACAATGAACACTCCTTGTACCAGTAATTGCCACAGCGTTTTCAAATTGGTAAAGAAATTTATTATTACGATGTTAAATGATTTCTTCGTCTTTTATGTAAGTGAAGCCGATTCCTTTTAAATGTTCTTGACAAAATTCAAACATTTCTGCTGGTGTCAATATTTGGTTAGTGTCTGGTCGCTGGAGGCTTGCTTTAGTTTGTTGAAGTGTCTATCACATAAGTTTATGAACAGGTCTGAACATCCACACATTTTGTTAAATAAATATATTAGGCCTACTGCATTTTAAGAGATCATCTTATAAACAGAAACATGACATAATATACTGTTATAACTTAACAGAATAAATACGAAGTAAAATTAATGCACCAAATGGTGAAGTAATTGAAAATATAAATGTCATAAGAATTAATTTGAATTGTAATTTTATTTATAAATATTACTTGAGGTCATATTATAACTTATTGATGATAAAAATAATACTTAGTCAAATTAATGCTCCGTCATTTTCGGCAAAAAATACGTTTTTTATGGGATTTTTCAAGTCCTCTAACTTGACTTGTAGATAAATATCAAACATGAAATTTTTACAGCAGTATAATACACTATAGAGGGTTTACCAGTAAAAATTTCAGATTTTTAAACTTTGCCCCAACAAAGATATAAGGTATCAAAATTTGGATTTTTTTAAAATTTTCAAAAGCCTGTAACTCTTAAAAGAAGCAAATATCAGAGTTGAATTTTTTTGTAAATACAGTACATTGAGGTAGCTACACATCCCCACAAAAGTAATATGGAGAATAGATTCCTTTTGGGAATTATATGCCTTCAAAAATTGAAAAATTGTCATTTTTGAAGTCAAACTTTTAAGCTGTTTTTTGCTATTTGGGATACAATTTCCTTAAATATGTACTGGAGATAATAAAGGCTGTATCTTCCTGAATAAACTGGTTTTTGTTTCATCAACCTCGTGTTCACCAGTTCCGAGTAATATAAGTTAACACAAACCCCTACAAATGCAAAAATCAGCATGTTTTGTAAAATAAAAATGGCTGCCATCGGAATTCAGAAAAAGATAAAAATTTAAAAACATGGAATGACCCTACAGCTTATGGATTTGAAGCAGTAAATAAACTGAAATGTTTGTTCTTGTATTTAAAATTTGTTACTACACACAACTCTGTTAATACTATAAAAATGTTCAGCAAAGTTTTGTTTCCTTTCTTATTTTTTAACTGATACTATTTAATTATAATACAAGAGAAGATTAACCTTGCAATTTGGTAAAAATAAGAGACAAAAAAAAAAAAAGTCCAAACTTTAAATGTTACAATCTATACTGCTGAACCTCACTCACTACAAAATCCCTCTTTTCATGAAATGAATATCTGGCCCATCAAGAGATTTGCAGTCTGTATTAATGTGAAAAATAGCTAAAAATGAATATTTATTTAAGAAAAAATTACTAATATTTCTCTTTCAAAGATCAAACTTTGTCCTAATTATATGAAAAAAAGTAATAAATAAACTGTTCATTTAAAATTACACTTGTACCCCACATTTGATTTTACTCAGGATTTTTAAAATATTCCCAAATTATATATTAGCATAATTGCTTTCCAACTGACCATGACATTAAAAGAGAAATTATTTCCTAGAAATCAAGCAAAATTGTAATGAAATATAGGGTCATTCCATGAAAATAGTTACCTTTTACACCTAAATAAAATTTCAATGCAACTATAATTGTGATACATCATTTTTTTCAGTGAAATCTCTAGTTTCTAGATCTGCCAACAGAATTTTCCAATAGTGGCCGATTTGAATTTTATTTTAGAAAGAACACATGCTTGTATTTGAGTGTTTTTAATCCTATTTTTTCTGCTTAACACACAACTTATTTTATAAACTTATTTTCATTTTTCCTGTTCAATGAATACATTTTTTGGAAGATTGTACAGCTAACTGCTTGTCAAGAAGACAATTTCTGAATATCCTAAGAGGTAATTATATTTTTCTCAACAAATTTTTACTTAGTCGCTCTTTGTTACGTTAGTCACAAAATTCTTAATTTTCTCTCTTAAATTAAAGAGAGTACTTCTAGAATTTTTATTTTGTGAATTTTCTTAACTTGTTAGCTAACTTATATGAATCATTTAAAAATTTTAATGCAGTTCTATTTATTAATGATTTAGAGCTGTGACTAACGTAACTTATCAAATGTGACTAACGTAACAAATATTATTGTTACGTTAGTCACATCATTTTTGACTCTTTAAAATAACTTCCTCCTTTTAAAATTTCAAAAAGTATTGCTAACATATTTTAAAAAATTAGTCTTTTTTTTTTTTTGGTCAGAAATCAGAATGGTGAGACCAAGCACAGCAGAAAGAAAAAGAGCCATACTGGACAAAGTGAAGTTAAAAAGCTTGAAGATAAAATAAAAGGCAAAAATGGAATGAGAGCTTTAAGACTAAAAAGAGAAGGGAATAAGAAACTGAAGCAGCAAAACTGAAAATGTGAAAGATGAGAGTGAAAAAAAAGTCAGTCTGCTATGAGCCAACAGCCAACTTTTAGAGCATATTCATCACCACAAGCATTAGGAAAAGCAGTAAGGAAAGTTAAGAAGTCTTTCCCTTCTAGTCCAAGGATAAAGCAAGCAGTTATGGAGAAATTAGCTTCACAAATAGGACTCTTAATTCCATCTACTAAACCTCAGAAGAACAATGGCCTGAGTGTGAAAGCTTTTTACTATCGAGATGATGTATCAAGACAACTTCCTGGAAAAAAAGATGTAAAGTCCATTCGAAATATAGAGATCAATAAAAAAAGCACGTTTGCAGAAACATGTGTTAATGTACAACTTAAAAGATGCATTTCAGTTATTTAAAATTGATCGTCCTAATATTGAAATTGGGCTCTCAAAACTTTGTGAACTTTGTCCCTCAGAAATTGAAACTGTGGGATGTAGATCAAAGTATGATGCTGCCCATATTGCGAGAATTTTGCTTTCCTTTTAAAAACGAGCAAATGGAAAAGGAATAATATTAAAACTGCCAATGAATAATCAAGTTAATTGTTTGCAACAAATATAACGTTGACTGCACTAGTCAGATGGTGCATCAGCACATTTTAAGAATCAATATAGCATATCATTGCTGTTTTCTGCTTTGTACCATGGAAAAGGGCCTCATGATGGCATTGGTGCAGTTTTGAAGCATCATGTGTGGAAGAAGGTGCTGCAGGGACAAACCATCATCAAAAGTGCTAGTGAGTTTTCAAAGTGGATGCCGCAGACATAAATATAAAATGCCTTTTTGTAGAAGAGAAAAAAATTCTGCTTGAACTGGCTGCAATTGAAAAAGGTTTTGAATCAATTAATGAGCTCAAAGGCATACAGTCTTGCCACTGTATAAAAAAGCAGGCCCTTCAAGTGACCATGTGTTGATGATGTGCAGATAGTCCAGAAAAAAATTCATTTTGTCAGGACCTATTGAACTAAGTGGAAACCTGCCATTTTATATCAAATATGAAACTAGAAGAGACATTAGTGCCCTCTACTAAAAATTTAAGAAAGGACTCCATTTGTATTAAAATTGCTTTGTATCAACTCTTCATTTTTAAACACTTTATTAATGATGATCCAACTGTTACGTTAGTCACGTTACGTTAGTCACACCATTGAAATTATAAAAACATCAATAAATAATTATTGTTGATTATTAATCATTCCAAAATTGTTCTTACTACAAACTTAATATTCCTATGTAATACCATAATTAATTACAGATTTTTTTATTAACAAAATTCAGAAGAATCTAGTGCTAAAGCCAGGCTATCTTTTATGTGGTAACTAAATTGTTACGTTAGTCACACAGTTAAAAACTTAATTTAATTTGGTTAAATAATTATCTTTTAAAATAATTTCTGCATGGATATGTTATATTGACTAGTATTACATAAAATATAAGGCTAAAAGGTTTCATCAGAGATTATTTAAGAGCATTTTGTCATATTATAGCTTGTTAAAATCTTTCCAAAGTTACGTTAGTCACAATGGAATGACCCTATATTTTAAAATCTAAAAGAAAAAGAAATAATTTCAGATAATACCATCAAAACAATTTTATCAAGTCTCTCAAATCCTGAGAAACTGAAATAATTTTTGTTGTTCACTCATTTCTTTGAAAAGTAGAAACAAAACTTCCTTAGTGCATAGCTGAGGATTAAAATTAATGCATATGGGAGTAATACTTTGTGATACACAATTTTAAAGCCAAATCATATAGAAAATATTAAAATACTTGTCTGATTTACAGCATTTTAATTTTGATAAATAAACTAGTAGTTAATAAAGCTTTTAGTTTTCTTATTTGAGAAATAGTTATGATTTCATTACAACATGATGAAATGATCAATAGAACTATTTTTTCTTTTATAGTAACAGATATTAGAGAAAGTGCAAAGGTTAGACTTTATTAAAGTAATATAAATGATTAATTCACTTTAACAGCTCATGGTTGAATGGGATCATATTAAAATAATCAATTGCTTAGAGGTAAAACAGATATTGCTAAACTTAAGGTTTATCTAGAAAAAAGGATACATTTACCATTGCTTCCTAATAAACATAATTTTTTATATTGATATACTTAAAGGATTATATCTAGGAAGAAATTTGGATAAATTTACCCTCAATTGCTCATAAATTTTACTTTTACTTACAGGCTTATCTAAGAAAAAAGATAGAAAAATTTACTTTTTATTCCAATAAATGCAATTCATTGTATTTACAGCCAACTTATATATATATATCCTAAGATTCTTATTTTATATTACCTCTATCCTAATATCTATAATATAATCATCCAGAAATTTTGATTACACTCGGGAATTTGGCTATGTGCCAAAGAGATTCAGACAGTCTGTCTACAAATTAGCATACACATGGTATACTATTTATTTTTCCACTTCCCAGAGGTATTTACTTTCTTTTTCATTTAATGCTTATTCATCCACGCAGAACTCCATAAGAAAAATTTTATTAGCAGTTGGAAGTTAGTGTCTAAGGGACTTCTTTTTCGTACTTAATTTTGGAATTGAATATTTATATATTTTGCATTTAATATTTTTTCCTTAATCGTTCTTATACTGAAAGGGACTCCCTTTACTTAAAGATTTAAATTTATGGTGCATGTTATTACTAATATTTTCGTTCAGCATTTTTAAAATTTTGCATTTGGTAATGCAATTTTTTTTTTTCTGTTAGTGGATTTTGCATTATTTTTACTTGGACAAAACAAAAGTAGTTGTTAAAAGTAAAGTTATTAACAAAACTCAAGTTAGTGTGAATTGATTTCATCAGTAAAATTTTTCATGCTTTTTTATTTCTTAAGCACTCTGCCAATATGCATGCGATTTTTTACTACAACTTACATTAGCAAATCTGCGACATTGTTGGTGGGCTAAAAGTCTGTCTTGGATGAGCACAAAATCTTCTAGTTATTCAAGTAAAAAATATTTTCATAAATATCAACCTAATAGATACCTACTGATTTCTCTGAAAAGTTATTTGAAAGACTCTATACCATACAACACACTCCAGGCAGTATTTTAACATATTACTACTCCCCTCTCCTAAATTCTAAGTAAAAAAAAAATGTTAGTCCCAATATTCATCACTGCTAACAAATATTTGGGAACTTAGTAAACTTTTAGTATTAGCATTAATTATATTTCTAAAATATCTGCTTAGTGATTTATAAAAAGATATTTAAGTCATCAAACTATGAAAGATTAATACATAAAACATGCATAAACAAAGGTAATTTCAGTTACAAAATAGTTATTTTCCTATGCCGATTCTGGACTTTACTTCTCAATCTTAGTAAAAAAAAAATTTTAGTTCATATATTAAACTTAAGCTAAAGAATATTAGCTAAATTTTAGGTAAATAAGAAATAAAAACGCTACACTGTTTTCGGCCGTTCAGATTCGTCGATGGAAATATTTTTTAGTTTAAAAATGGAATTTTGAGAGATAATCATTTGAGACTAATTACGATGTTGTTACTTTACACAAAAAATTACTTGTGAAGTCACATACAGAAACTTCCACAATGTTTTAAAATACACAGAATTCGAGCGCCATATCATGAAACGTTTGATTAACAACGCAGGTACGTATGACCATAAAATCACTGAATCATAGTACTCCAAACAAATTACACGTTAATAACAGAAATTTAACATCTTCTACGAAAATATATAACAAAAATTAATCGGAAAGGAGAAATGCATATATTCAATTTGAAATGTCAAGACTAAAAGTAACTACGCCGATTTAACGGCAGAGTTAAAACAACCTATTCAAGAAAGTGCTGTATCAAACTTACTAGGTTTAAAAACTAGATTTAGATTTTCAAATTCGTCGGCAACACAAAGAGTCACTGGAAATGGTATTTTTTCTGTTTTCTTCAGGTCTTCAGACAAAGATGAAACAAGCACATCTTCAAATGTGGCCGCCATACTTAGTACGATTAATTAAATATAATCAGGAAGAAAAGTGATGAAATGAATACAATTACAAACAATGTTTTCGTTTCCTCACGTCAGAATAGCAAAGACAACACAGAAATTCCGAATCACACAAAAATTTGCGGATCTCATTATAATGACAACACAGACAAAGTAACAAACATATAAATGGATAATTATAAGATCTTGATATCGATTAAAGCCTGGCAACAGGGATGTAAATTGATGCGTTCCAAACCATAAATTCTAATATGTTTTAAAAATTTTTCTCATAACTTGGATCTAAATTAGAAAACTCTAATTAATTTTTTCATAGAATAATTTTCAAAAGCATCGAAGATATGCTTTCAAGCTACTTCTTTGTTGGAATGATTATAATATCACGTGATACAGAAGATCATCTGTTTGATTAGAAATGATTGGTAGCCTTGAAAGTTATTAGACGTCACTTTTCCCGTTGTTAACGTGCGGAAAAGTGACGTCTCCCAACCCAGCCGGGGTACCAGAATAGACCCCTAAGCTTCAGCCTTCGCAATAAAATAAAAAAATTACATAAAATGTGCCTTTTTTTATGTTGATACAAATTATAAATAAATTTAATAATCCAGGAATAATTTAAAAGTAATTTTGTTAAATATCTAATGCTTTTCAATCAATTTATAATAACACTATTTTCTTTTGGAAGAGTGTTCTGCTTTGTTTGTTTACATTAAATACCTGTACTACGTATTTTCGGCATCTTAGGATTCTTCTTCAATCTGTGAAGTCTTTTGACATTTATTGAGTGCATCCTTTTGGCATTAGGGGATAACGGCTTTTTTTGCTAAAAATCCCATCTCATCACATTTCAATCAATCAAAAACATATTTTCGGTTTAATGCTAATAGTCAATGAATCTTCAAAGCGGATGTCCAATACAAACAAAAATATACAAGCAGATAAAGGGGTCTATTCTGGTATCCCCGGTTGGGTTGGGAGTTGGGTTCCGTTGTTAACGTGCGGAACCCAACCCAACCGGGGGTACCAGAATAGACCCCAAAGTCAAGGTCTCTAATCTAAGTAAACTAACCAGAAAACTCGTTCATTATGCTTACGTCCGGTCGAAGGACGAGTGACATTTCCGTTGAATATCAGAGAGAAAGGAAAAGTGGATCTGTGTCCCATCATACTACGATTGTCTTACTATCTTTTTCCATAGATTCACAATGAATTATGGAGACAATTCTCACAATTACGAACTATAGGCAGACATTGAGACAGCAATTCCATTTCCAAACTTTCATGATATAAATTCAAAAGCCAAAACCAGCCAGAAAAGATTTTAGGAATCGAAACTTCAACTCACAATCCTCCTATTTCGAACCCATTACATACTATCTATCGTTCAAGTGACATTTAGGGGTCTATTCTGGTACCCCCGGTTGGATTGGGTTCCGCACGTTAACAACGGAACCCAATTCAACTGAGGGTACCAAAATAGACTCCTTAGCCGAGTCCATTGTGCTAGAATCACATTTCACGCGCAACTGTTAGACCGGTAGTTCTTTCGGCAAATCTTTTTCCAGAAATATTCTATAACTCTCTCAATCCATGGGTAGTAGCATTTCGCTAGTTGGAGCTAAAGTTGTAGCGCCATCAACACTCATTTTAAAATAGTATTATTTCTGAATGCCCACTTTTCCTTACTAACAGCTGCTGATCTCATTCAAATACTCTTGCAACAACAGCTTGGAAGTGAAACGCTATTAAACATTCCGCGAGTACCAAAGAAATCAAAAACACAGGCTGCATGAGACAGCACCAAAGCGATTTCATACATGCAAAAAATTGCTTCAATGGGCTAGTTTTCTGTTTTGTTTAATTGCGGAAAGGTAGGATTTCCACCTTACCTTACCCATCAATTTCCGGTGATAATCTTGAGTCAATGAGAATCTTAAAAATTTCAACACTCTGTTTGAAGATATTAATTGTACAAAATGCATACGATTTATCTTTTCCCAAGCGATAATAAACGGATATTCCTCGGAATAGGCCTTGGTAAATATAGTGGGGTTTCTTTTTAGATTCTTTTGATGACATCAGATCTGGACTGGTGGAAAAAGAAATGCACGCACAAAAAAATTTTTAAAAATATTTCAGCGATACCCCTAACACAAATTCTCCCTAGCGCGCTAAACAGTCAAAGCAACGCATGTGCCGAAAACCCATGGCGGGGGATTACAGCCTTTGTTGCTTCAAATCCCATAACCCCTCTAATTCAAGTTCAACCCATGGCGATAGTCATTAGTCAACAAGCTTGGGCATGATAACGCGGCAAAGAGTTGATGAAGAATCCGTAGGGAATGACGTCGCGCATTCGAAATTTGAGGAGAGTGTGGTAGCTGCAAGCGCTGGACTTTTCTTTCGTCGCTCTTTTACTTCTTTTTATATTATTACTATTTATTTGCTCCGATTCCTTGAAAATACCAAAAAGATGCAAGAAATAGGTGCGAGTCGGGAGAAATTGATAAAAAGCTAGACTCCCGCCAAAAGTGGGAGAGTTGGCAGGTCTACATACAATAAGACATCCATACAGATGGACTTCATGCTGAAAGATTTCGTTCACACTTCGATCAAGATCTACTGTTTTTATGAAAAATGCCACATACCAATTTTCATTCTTCTAAAACTCATTGAAATTCTGAGTTATCATGCTCACAAACAGACGTAATTCCAAAACTGATTTTCAGACTCCGGGCCGTCCACAAACGATGTCACGCTTAGAAGGGGGGGTTCGTGAAATTGTGACAAGGGGGAGGGGGTAACAAGAAGTGTGACATCACACATTTTGGTTAAAATAAAAACCTTTAAAATCAACAGATTAAATTTTGAAGTTATTTTGAAATTACCAGAATTTAAGGGAATTTTTTTAATTGGGGCTAATACAACTTTCATGAGATTTTTTTTTCACTTATATTCCTTTCTTTTCGAAAAAAAGCCTTCAGGGTAGGTTCTGAGAATATGGTAGCAGCAGGAATTCTTCACCATTAGAAAAAAAACCTCCCCCTGACACACCCTAGAAATGTCCAACAAAAGATACGTCGCCCCACCTGGGTGAGTGGTAGAACTGGTAGTGGCACAAACAGGTTGATCTTATCGAGGTGCTTTTTTTAAAATTCAATCTATTTAAGAGTATTTTGTGTTCATAAAGTAAAGATAAGATTTAAAGCAAAATATTACTGTTGTCAATTGCTCTTTTATATTAATATTTTATTACTATTCTATATGAATTAGGTTTTCTGTTGTAAACCTTAATCATATTTCATACAAAATAAGCAGACATATAATCATTATTATTGTTATGCTCACAGATGTCATTAAAACACATAGTTAAAGTTTAACCCTTTATAGTTCTCTGGTATAAATACTTACCACAAAGGAAGATTTCTTCTATTGTCGCGAAAAAGTATTGTAATATGATGAATAGGATAATTGGATGCTTAGCATTTGATTGAGCTACATTAATAACCCAGAAAAACACTAATTCTATAGTTTAATCATATTTAAATTCAAAAATGTGAAGTATACTTACCACTACCCATTCATGTTGTCAGTGTTTTCGTAACGACATCAAGTTCCAGCATTTGTCATTAAATTTCAATTCATGAAAAAGTTTTCAGTAGTAAAAGAAATTCGTGTTGTGTTCCTTATGTCTAAAATATTCTCATATTCAATTATTAGTAATTGCTATTAAATTTATTTAACTTAAATTCAAATTTAATTTTTAAAACTCAGCAAAACTCCTACTGTATCAATACTCACCAGTAAACATTCTAAGATATTTCTGCCCTAATGCTCAGTGGTAAGTATGCATACCACTTTCAGTTTCACCTGAATGATCTCTGGTAAGTATATTTACTACCTCTTATTTCATAATTCAATTCATAAATCAGCAAAATATGATGTTTTTGTGTTTAGAACATCAGTTTATCACAATAAAACTTAAAAAAAGTTGTTTAGAGTTTCCCCGATTTATGTCCTATAAAGGGTTAAAAATAAAATTTGATATGATTTATAACGTAGTGCTTTGTTTCTGAACTGCAAGTATGCGTTTATGTAATATAGCGTGACATGTGACAAGGGGGGTAGGGGGTATGGTAAAAAAAAGTGCAGCAAAGGGGTAAAAAAATAAGCAGACAAAGTAGTGACATCATTTATGGACAGCCCCCTCAGGGAAAGCATGGAGATTCATAGAATCACGAGATAAGCATTTTTTGATAGTACTTTTACTTTCTCCTGTACGAAGAGAAAGTATTGTAATCGTCAATGAATTCGAACTCAAGATTTTGACAAATCTCATTTTAGACCTCCCCGAGTCCAAAAAACACAATTTTGGAATTATGTCTGTCTGTGAACACGTTATCTTGAAAACTGTGAGCTACAGGTATGAAATTTGGTATGTGATCTTGACACATAATTTGTAGGTTTCTATCAAATTTTGGACAAAATCCGTCTACAGGAAGTCTGTCTGTCCACGTTCATGTGAACACTAACTCAAAAACTGGATTAGATAGATGAATAAAATTTGGTATACAGTTTTATCATCATGAATGTAGGTCCGTATCAAAGTTTGGACCAAATACGTTGATGGTCTGTCGGACTATATAATCGCATACTTGTAAAATTATATCTCCTAAATCCTTTGGCTTAGATAAATAAAAATTGGTATGACGGTTGCTAATATTAATTATAGATCTGTGCTCAAATTTCGTTTCAATTGATTGAAAAAACGCGTTCAAATTGCATAATTAATTTTTCTAATCCGATTCTCCATGCACATGCGTACTGGTAGCAATATGTGTGCACGCGGAAGCTCTATGGAGCGAATTACGTCACTTTGTCCTTGATCCGGCAAACGTGGCGTTTTAATCGGTATGCATATCTTTGAATTTGATTCTTTACCTAAATATTTTACAATCACTGTAATCTACAATGAAAAACCTTCTTATAGTCATTGGATTCAGGGTTATAGTAGGTTCAGATTTTTTTATCTACGCGGGGGAGAGGAAACGGCACCTTTTTGTTGAAGTTTACGCTGGTTATCACGAGAAATAAATAAAAAAAAAAATGTGAAAACGTCCTTAAAACAGCAAGATTTTTGCCACCCAGGTTAGAGCGTTCCGGCAGTGCTTTTAGATCGCCCCGGCACTACATAATTGCAACCCTATTATAATGAATAGGTTCATGTTCATTTAATTCAGCTAAAATTCAGAAATTTATCCTTCCAACACACCAGGGATGAATGGGTTTGCACGGATCAGGGCCTTTTTGGGGAAGTATACGAGAAAGTTTAGGGGAGATGACTCCCTCTGGTTGTGTACGAGAAAATAAAAAAAAGATTTCAATATTAAACAATATATTTGTAAACAAATATGAACACTTTTTTTGGAGAAAGAAATCACCAAATAAAAGTGTCTTTGGGAATCCTCCCTACTGACTGAAAAGTGTCCGATTAGTTTAGTTAGATTAATCCAAAGGCTATTTTGGTATGTATCTTTTAATTTTGAACCATGATCAGAAAACAAGGAAAACACTCCTCCTGCACAACACTAATTTCTGGACGTTTGTCCCTCGACAGATTTAATGCTCACCATGCCCACATATAAACAGGATTTTTCATAGAACCAGTATTTGAATCTGCAGTCCTCCATTCCTGACACTGAGACAAGACCAGGAGGAGTTTCCATGGGTATTTTGTGTGTAAATGTGTCAGCTATAAAAAATAGGTAAAAAAAGTCCATAAAACACAAAACTTTATGATATATTTACAAGAAAATTATTTCCTCTGGGTTCTTAAATCCATTGATAATGGTGTTATATATAACAGATATCCTTTCTGGCACTGTTAAATTTGATGTTTGACACTTTCAAAACACATCTATATAATAGTATAAATGGATCACCTTAATCGTTTTTTACTAACACAAGTATAAAGTATAGCTATCAAATAAGGTCACCAGTGTGGTTTTGTAAGTAAATAAATAAGAATAGTGGATTCAATTTCTATTTCAAAATATCTTTAATGAGCAAATTAGTTATCTTTGTCTTTGAAATGATTTAATAATACATTAATATTATTTTTTGTCACACAGCAAATTTCAATTGGGTTCCAATTAAAGTTGATATTTGTTATTAGGGTGAGAAAGCAAATTTTCAAAAGTGACATAAGTGGGAAAGAGCAAAAAGTGTCTGAATCTACAAATAAAATTTCTAGATATTATCATGTTTCATAAAGCTGCAAGACATATTAGGTAATGGCTGATGTAGTTACAAATGCTAGATAAAATACAAAACAAATACCTTTTGCTCATTCAGAAATACATCATCTCCCACCTCCCTCCCCAGTAAGATATCTAGCTGTGTAAAGAGCAGAAGAGAAATAGTGAAAGTGTAAGGCTGGTTTGTTGTAGTTTTGGGGGCAAAAGCCAGGCATGGTTAAGCTGTGACAGACAAATGATTAAAGTGGAAGTTTGAGGTGCTACTCAGTCTAGACATTGTCTGGAGAGAGAGCATCCAAGAAGAACTTTCATAACTGACTTAACATTAAAAAGAAACAATTCTTTAATGATAATCCTCAGGAAGCATTAAGCTTTTCAAAAGATACTTTTCATCCAGGGGAAGACGACGGCGAAATTTCAAAGTGGTACTACAGAAGTGGTATGCGAAAATATATAGCAGACAATATAAAGAATTGTCATCAAAGTAATCAATGCAGATGTCATGTTAGGGAAACTCAAACTGTTGAGGTTTAGAATTCTTTGATTCCAATGTAACCAAGGGCGAAGTCAAACTATTCTTAAAGGTTCTCAAGTGGCAAGGCCACCATACCATTTATTGCTTAATAAGACAGGAAAAAAAAAGACTTGGCCAAAAAAAACAGCATGATACATACACAGAAAATGTACAATTGGATTTAAACCTGTTGACCGTGTTTGGTAGCACTGCACCCAGTTGGCGACGTTCAACAGAAGTGAACAGCAAAGTTTATGCCTCGTCAGAATGGATCTTATACAAAATGAAATCAAAGATATCCTTGGGTTCTCACCACAACCTGGATTCCAAGCTTGTGGTACCTTTATGGGGATGATCAAGATGGGAAGGAGAGCCTTCTTCCACTTCCAGGATTGACCTCCCCCCTCCATGGAAGCGAGTGTCCCAGAATTGATTTAGTTACTGTTACTAGGAAGCAACAGCCATTTTGCCATGCAGCCTGCTCTTTAGGGATGCATTCAAGCAAGTTGAAAGAAAAAACACCATCCGTCCTTAGCAGACCACCAAACACCCATTTACCTTTCTATGTTCTTTTCCCAAACTTACTTTCATTAATCTCAAAAATGTTCCCGCTCTACCAATTTGACCATCGAAAGCCAAACAAGCATTCTCTCCCACTTCTCTCCAATAATTCAT
Source organism: Araneus ventricosus (assembly GCA_013235015.1). Classification (NCBI taxonomy): domain Eukaryota; kingdom Metazoa; phylum Arthropoda; class Arachnida; order Araneae; family Araneidae; genus Araneus; species Araneus ventricosus. Next base: position 81,176 of record BGPR01002819.1, on the reverse strand, counting down.
CAAATCGGTCACAATCTTACTTGCCAGATCTAAGTCATACAAAATATTTTCACATGCCTCATTCTATTAAACCACATATAAGTCAATAATGACATAACACCCAAACACAAGTGACTGCCATCAAACCAAGAACATTTTCTGACTGACCTTTTAATGTGACGTGGATTGTTTCCCTTTTCTTACACCAGATTTTCCCATCAATCACAATCAACTTCATGTTTTCACCACACACCCAGACGTGGTACCAATGGTGTGTCCCGCCCCCCCCCCCCAGTTGGGTATGCTGTGCCCCCTGTCGGGGCAAATTTTGGTATCCTGTTCATTCAATTATTACATAAATAACAGATCTGGGAAAAATCTGAGAGGCACATCATTACACTCTCCCCTTATACAGCAGGTCGTGCCGCCCGGTAGGGGAGAGCCTTCACCCCCCTCAGAGAGATTCTAATGCCACTCCTGCACACACGGGGAATTTATATCTTTTTTCAATCAAACCATTATACATACAGAATTTCGAACAAGCATTTTCTCCCAGTTTCATCAATTCATTAAAAAAGAGAGAGATTCCACTCATGTTCCTAAAACTAAATGTAAAATATTAACATTTTTTGTGTATTAATTATTTTTTTCTTAAGTTAAATATTAAATAATTCAAAAATAATAACAAATAAAGTGTTTTCTTAGAAGCCCATCAAATTGATGTATCATGGTAGAAATGCCAGTTTTTTTAGTGTTAAAAAAACAAAAACCATCAAGAAGAAAACTGACATTCAGTTTCATAACACAAAATATTTTTTAAAGCAGTATAACATACAACATTTCCATAAATATTCTAAAAAGTTGCATGGTTCTATTTTTTATTAAAAAGAATATATAGGGGCTTTTTTGGGGGTGAGAAGAGAGAAGGAGAAAGGAAAAGATTAAAGTCAAAACAATGACAAATATTCAAATAAAAATTGTTCTAAAATGTATCTGCAGCAGAATTACTTCTACAAAGTAAATCTAAGAAATTCAGATATATTGTGCAAATATATCTTCTTCAATAGCTTTCTGATAAGACACTGTAACCTTTTCTGGAAGTGATTTAGATGCATTTATATATGTAGATTTGTCAGTGATATTATCATTAATAAGAGGCTGCCTTTTAAACACAAGCTTGACAGGAGAAAGTTGAATTTTGCTCGAAGAATCAGAAATACTTTTTTTAGCCATCAGGAATCTTTTCTTTGAATCTGTTAAAAAGAAAAAATGTCAAGCAGAATTTGCTGACATACAAATTTATTTATTTTAAAAAACAAGAAATATTGTAGGAAAGATTTATGATTGGTATTTTCATGCCTGAAAACAATATACATTAGATTCGATGCAATAATAAAACATTATACTGTTATATTTTCAAGTTTTATATGAGTAGCATTCCACATAATTAAACAACATTACTTTATTAAGTTGATCTCATATTTACAGCATCTCAGCTACATCCACGCTGAACTCTCCGTTGCCATTCTATGTTCCATAAGATCATCAATGATACAAATGTGTATCGATATAAAATAAATATACAAATTAAATAATAAATGTAAAACCAAATATGCAACATATACAATAGCTAATTTAAAGCTGATGGGATTTCAACAAAAATAAATTTTTAATATTTAACAGGTTCAATAAATAATACATAATAAATAAATCAATGGTAAGGAATTCTGATAAATAAAGTAAAAATAAATATAATTAAAAATTAGCAATTTTAGTAATAAGTAACAGTATCCGGTAAGTAACAGTAACCCTTTCCGGCATGGGTCATTAAAATTTTTGAAATATAATGAAAAAACACAATGAATGTGGTAAATCGGTTGCCTAGACGTAGATTTCACAGTCAAAAATTTTTTTTAATTTGCCTCCTTCCAAGAGGGTGGTGTCCTCATTTGAGGACATTGCCCATCTATAGCAATCACTGCGTAAGAAAATCTTCAGAGATAATTGTGTAAATTTCTTACGACAATAGCAGTAATTATGAATATTTTAGGTTTACAAACATTTTTATTCATATTCTAAGTAATTTAAGTCATTTAAAATATTAAAATACGAAATCTTATATATCTACTACAAAAATTCTAAATTAAATCCAATATATAAAAATAAGAACATTCCAATTTCATACAAATAATAACTGAAAATGAAACATGGGTGTTTTTTCTCCAGAATCCGAAGATAAATAAACAAAACTCCCCTCGAAAACAGAATCAGCATCACACGCTTCTCTACACCTTTCATACGCGGAAGTAACAGACGTCCTATGCGGACAGTATTCCAAATGAGGACACCTTCGGACCAGCCATTTTGATACGTTCATAAATTAATTTGAAGCTTGTACAAAATTATGAATTAAAACCTCAAGGATATTGTAAGAAAATGGGTGATTGATTTTGCTAAACTTTCAATTTATAAGAACTCAAAAAATTTCCCCAAATTTAGGCAGGGAAATTGGGTATTTTCAACATAAAATTAATGCCATAAAGGAATCTAAAATTATTTGTGCTGCCATCTACTTTTCTAAAGGGGAACCAATTGTTACTTTTCCAGCAATATTTCGGCTTTCAAAGCCGAAAGTTTTTCTTCTAGAAGCTTTTAAAATTGGTGTCCTCTTTTGTGACCACTGTGCCAGACCCAGTGGCAGAATACTTTTCAATAGTCTGCAATGAAGGTTGGGTCTCTTAAAAATAGTCTGCAGAATAGGGTGGGACAATAAATATTTTGCTGTCTTTTTTCAAATACTTATATCAACTTACAACTATTAAAATACGATAAATATAAATTAAAAACATTATAACTTCTATATTATTTGTATAATATAATTGTATAAATTAAGAAACAAAAGCATATGAAGATTAATCCTTTCTTTGGGAAGATAATTAACAGTAATGAAGTATCAAGTTATTTCAGAAGTAATATTAAGCATACTATACAAATACCTATGCAGAAAATTATATTTGGGTACTTTTCTGTTTTAAACACAACACTTGGTGTCTTTCTGTTTTGGTGATTTTTTTCAAAACAATACATCACTAGCTCATATAAATGAAATATTCTTCAATATGTTAGATGTTATTTAAAAATTTATGCCTCCTATTTATTGTAAAAAAAAAAAAATAAGTATGTCAAAAAATGTCTTTCTTGTATGTTTTTAATTTAAAATGCAATAAATAATTGCTTTTTTTACGAAGCAAAAACTTTGAAACTTATTTGCACATTTATCCTGATATGCATTTTAATGGTTTGTATACAAACTGATAAATTGTTCTGCGACTATGCATATATAAAATTTCATAGTATCATTGTTTATTATTTAAAACAAGGAAGAACAGAGCTGTCATCCTCTAAGATTCTTGATACAACTTTTGATTTTATGGAATTTTGCATTTGTACATACATTAGATACATTTTGAAAGTCTGTATAATAATGAATTCTATATTTCTTAACTGATACTTAGAACGTTTAAAATTGGGGCAATTTTGGCTTTGACTCTATTCCTCATCTTTATCAATTTCAGATTCTTTTTGCGCTCCCGTTTTTAAAAAATGATTGAATTGCAGCTGTAGAGATCGATCGAAACTTCAGAGGTTTATTTTCAGCTGGCGTAAATAATGCGATTCGTAATAACGTAGCATCGCAATCGAAACAACAAATTTTATCTATGCACGCAGCCATCTCAAAGTAAAAATCACGTGTTAATTCCAGAAACCAAAATCTCAGTGCCAGAAACGTATCGGGAAGAAATGCGTAGAAAACATAGTCCATGACCAATACCGATATGAGGCACTTAGCGTAATTCAAGGTCAAATTGCAGTCACTAGTGGAGCCCATTCAGCTTAGGGAAGAAAGGGGGGGGGGGGCGAGAGGATTGCATATTTTAGCAACGTGCGTTATATAATATTTGTTAAGTTCTTTTGAAAGTGTGTTTAATAACTTTGATATTTTTCATGATGGGATTTATTTTATAAGCACATAATAAACTTTATTACAAAATAGTCTGCAGACACTGCCCATAATCTGCGACATACGACACAGCGTCGCGGTGATTCTGCCACTGGGGTGCCAGAAAGGGTTAAAATATAACAAGTGTACAATAAAACTTAACAATAAATAATACAATTCACATCTAAAACATTCAAAGTTTTAAAAAAGTGAGGTACTTTTTTTATTGTTTTTTTATTAAATATATCGTCATATGAAATAAAATAGATAGGATGGATGCAAGACATGGATGAATTTAGCTAACAAAAACCATTTTCTACACGATTTAAATAAATTCAACTTTTTATTGATGCTAATTTAACATTATTTTAATAGGAAATTCTAGGAACTAGAGAAAATGATCTGAATTACTAACCAATTCAAATTAACCAAGTTCCAATGCATAAGAAGTGTTAAAAAAGTTATATAGAAAATTACTTACAATACAAATTCAGTTTCATAATGTCTCGATTTTTCCTCCTCAGCCTGCAAACATCATGCCATTTTTCTACCAGTGGAACGGCCCATCCTCTGGTGACAATAGGATGTATGGTGCTTTCTGAAGGGCTCAGTTTCAAAGAGCAGTTTCTCTCAAGATCATGTATACTTTTTCGCTATTGAAGGAGGGGAACAAATTCTGAATATTTATCACATACACAGAATATTTTTATTGATTTGATATGCATAAAAAATTATCTTACAGAAATATTAGACCCACTAAGGTCTAAGCATTGCAGCTTCTGGAACACTGCTAGCCCAGCTACAATTTCATCTGTAAATGTGTTTTCTGGGGGGAAGGAATGAAAAGTAATTCTATTTTTTAAATAATTAATGAAAATTGTAACAAATAAGAAATTTTGCAGAATAATAATAACTAGAAGTCGCCCAGCGTTTGAAATTCGACCATAATTAGTTTAAATTTTTAAGTTTGAAAGCTTTTTCTTCTTCAAAGAGTATACCTCTATAATCATTGCATATAATTTTTTTAAATTTTGTTCTATTACGCCAGCTGCAAGTATGTACAAATACGTCATTATGCATTAATTTTCGAATTATTTGAAAAATACGAATGATAGGAAAAACGAGGTATAGCTTGGCTAAGTCATATTTAAAAAACAATAACATGTCTATTGACATATCCTTGCTTTTTTTTTTATTGCTATACTGGCCAGGTTTCGCCAAGGCCAGAAAGTTAATTTGCCTATCTTTTTCAAATTATATAAAATTTAAATAAAAAATTAATACAAAAAATGAAATGAAGAATATGCGCTTTGTATTTTTTTAATACAGTTTTTATTGAAACAAAAAAATAAATGTTGTCTGACTGTTGACCACAGACTTTTATGTGTTTGACATTCAGTATGAACATAAACAATGAATGTTTTATCTTATTTAATTTAATGTATTAGTAATACATACTATATATAAATTCCTTAGAGACAATCTCTGCTCTGTGCGACTGTTTGACTGCAGACTAATATGTGTTTGACATTCAAATTTAAATCATATGCATTTTGTATTTCACTCCAAAGAGTTTAATAAACTCCCTCTTGGAGTGGATTTCACTGTGGGGGGGATTAAATCAAATACAAATCATCTACTTCACATTCACTTCGCTAATTTTTTTTAGTGTATGAACATAAATTAAATCAAATAGAACATTCATTGTTTAACATATTTGTAACACATATTATACATAAATTTTATCTTTCTGCACTCCTTCTCCATACAAACTTTAACTATGCCGAATCTCACACTCCTCTGTGCATGCAATGTGCTTAAAAAGGGGTACAAAGTTTTTTCTTCACGTATTAATATATAGATAACAATAAGCAATGATTTTAAAATATCTCAATTAATAATAAAAAAAAATACAATGACCAGTTTGATAGATACCAGACTACCTAGCTCTTAATGACCATGATGATCAATGAACATGAATGAAATTCAAGATAAACGTATTTCAAAACATGCACTCGAGAGTGAGAAGTAGAACAAAACTTGAGTTCATGGTTATGGCTAGTGACAAAATTTCAAAAAAATTTGAATGAGAACAGCTACTTTTTATATGTTAATAATTTATATGCTTCGTGAAAAACTATGAATAGTATTGGAACAGTGGGTGTAATATGAAAAATAAGGTTATGAGGTAGAAAAAAAAGCAGGAAAACAACCAATAAGACACAGAAATTACACAAAAACTGAACATTTCAACCAGTTTAGAAATGCTCCACATGCCTACTTTGACAATGAGACTGTGAATATGGGAGATGGACATCAAATAACATTTAATCACACTATAAGCAAATGTGAGACCCAACTATGATCCACCAAGTTTTTTATCTTTGTTGTCAAATTGGAATTTCTAACTTAGACCAGAAAAAAAGTAATTCAGTTTGAAAACAATATTCATTGGAGGGTGGCAAATTGAACCTAGCAAAAATTAAGAAGTTAAAGGTGTGTAATTTCTATAAACCCCCTGATAAATGTTATTGTAAGGGTGTTTTAGCTTCTACAGTTTTCGATATCAAAATGTAGCATTTATTTGTGTATAATGAATAAATATATTTCCTTATACTTAAGAATTCCCTTTCCTCTTTGAATGCTTGGTTCTGAAAATATTCTGCAAGTTTATATTTATCAACTACATATTTCTTACTTTTTCATGCCACATTTTGGCACTTATAAGAAATTTGGACAATTCATATTATAAATCATGACAAGAAAGTGAATAAAGTACAGTGAACTCTCGATTATCCAGCATTGAAGTATCCGGAAAGCTCAACTAACCGGAAAAATTAAAAAATGAGTTTTTTGAAAAGTTTTACATCTGTGCGCCAAAATTTAGCACGCGCGTGCAGCGTTCCATTCAGGCTGACAATTTATTTCTGGAATGCAACGTTCGTTCCGCACGACAGGACGTAGAATAAAAAAAAACAATATACAGTACTGTGATTTACACAGACTTGTTTTAGGGAGGAGGGGAGGTTCAAAAGCAAAAGTGAGGGAGAAAAAAAAAAAAAAAGGTCCTCACCTCTGACCTAAAAACGAAATCAACAACCAAAAAAAGGCAAAGGGACAAAATCGGTAATAATAATAAAAAAAGCTCATGGGGGTTACTCCAGATTGGTAAGTCTCTTTCTTTTCCTTTATTTATTTACTCTCCAAATACCGGCAGATGTTGATTCTGATTACGTAATATCAAGTGCAGGAGAATTGGAGGCGCGAGTATTGCGCAACAACCCTTGCGATCTTCTAAAAGATAATTAATTTTGATATTCAGTCTGGGATTTATTTATGATAACTTAAAAGAGTTTTATGTTTGCTGAGTAGAATATTTTTCAGTTTTGTCACCTATTTTTATATTTTTACAGTCTATATATTTACAGTAAAAATTCGGCTACAGATCATACTTTTTAAAAATTTTTATCAATTTTAAATTAAAATCTTCATCATCAATTTTAAATTAAAATCTNCATCATCAATTTTAAATTAAAATCTTCATCATCAATTTTAAATTAAAATCTTCATAATATGTTTTGTAAATACAATGTTATGGAAGATACAGAAGTATTCTTAAAAATTATATTTAATGCACATTTCAAAATGACAAAAACAAATTATTTGGCGGAAAAAATCTTTAAAAAAAAAAAGCTACAATCTACCTCCCCTCATTTTTCCTGTCACACTCAACTATCCGGAATTTTCAGGTATCCGGAAATCGGAGTTTCCCAAGCATGCAGGTTAGTTAAGCTTTTACTGTATGCTCAAATTAAAAATTTTTCCGGTTAGTTGAGCTTTCCGGATACTTGAATGCTGGATAATCGAAAATTTACTGTACAATGATAGGAATAGCAATTAAAAATAGGTTGTTAATAGTAATAATAATCTTGTTAATTTGGATATCTAAGGGGATCAGAAGATCTTTAATATGAAATAAATGAGATGAATTAGAGCAAGTAAATAACCTTATTAAAAAAAAAAAAATTGTTTATCTGATTACTTAAGGTTTTCTTAAATTTTTTTTATGTCGGATTCTATATGGGCTATAAAAATATTCCACAATCTAAAGCGCAATCAAAATAAATTTTATGATCTTAAGAATACATATAAGTAAGGAAAATAATATTAAAAATGAATGTGTTTGAAACATCTCATTTCAATGAGGTGCTTCAAATCACAATAGATTTTGGTACCAATTTGCTTACTAATATTAAAGAATCTGGCAAAAGCACTCAGTGCTAGTGCTTTCATGACAATAAACTGCAGCATCCCAAACCCATAATTTAAGCTGACCTAAATTAATAGCTACTTAACATTAAGATTACTTACTGAATTATACTTTTTATATAAATTTTTGAGACTAAAGGTGCAGGGAAGAAAAGGCATTTACAAGTATTAATACTACCTGACAGATCCAAGAATTCCACATTTTTAGGACCTTTATTGAACATTCGAATAGGAAGAGTGATTTTCCGAATTGCTCCATCCTTTAAGCAATTTCTCTTTAAACACAACTTCTTTAATCTATAAAACAATAAGATAGTAATAAGAACATATAGATTTCAAAAAAATATATATTAAATGATAACTGATCATTTACTTATTACTGTCTTTTCTTGTTAATGTTTAAAAATCCTTTATATTGTTTTATAACTGCCATAACAATATAGTTTGGAGAAGTTTAGTTACATTAATATCCCATTTTTAAGCTACACAAGAGCTATTTTAGGACGGCCCTCGTAATTTTGAACCATGGTCAGATGATGAGCGCAACACTAAGCCTTGATGGATTAAGCGTATATCACACAGACAGCTTATCGTGGTCTGTTTCCGTGAGCATGCCACTCGCCAAAAAAGTTTGTAGAATGTGATCAGTCAGACAAGATGATGGGAATCGTGGACTGCATTCAACTGGCTTGAAAATGCACATGATGGTGGCAGAAAATTGTCAGCAGCGAAAATTCAAACTAATCGGGCGTGACTTTGATGGTGATGTAGTTCGCCTTCCACGATACCAAAATCCTGTTTGACAAGCTGTAGCAATGCGTTATGTGCTACAAACTTTTTTAGTAAGTGGCATTACCTTAATGCCCTTAGAAACAGACCACGATAAGCTGTTCATATCCGCTTTACCATGCACCAGGCTAGTATAAACATCTGGTCTTTGGTCATTGTGTTACGAATTTGCGACCTTTCAGTTCCAAAGTTGACACTGTCACAAGGGCCCATTGCAGGGAGAAAATTTTTTAATAAGCAAACTACTAAAATACATAAGTAAACTTCAATCTTTGAATAATAGAAGTTCTAAAAAGTAATTAATTTTTTCCATAATATGAATATAGTTTTGCTGTTACAAAGAAAAAAAATATTGTTTTAAATATCAGGTCATTAAAAAAGGAAAAGGACTACTATAATATAATTGAAAAGTAACTAATAGATAATCATGAAAGTCTGAAACATAACTTCCCCATATTAGCAGTTTAAAATATCATTATTAAGGAATCATAATGAAAGTTAAAAATCTTTATTATTCACTCTATAATAATGGAGATGCTGACAAAATTTTCGATTTCTTTCACTGTAAGGAATTTGTTTCACAAGGATACTGACAAGTAGAGGTAAATGTAGGCAAGCATATAACTTCATGGGGTAAAAGTGCCGAGTACTATGCATTTAATGCAAAACATATAATAATTTTTATATAATGTTAGAGAATATATAATCAACATATTAGACATTCATATCTATGCAATACAGATTAAAAATTCCAAAGAATTTCAAATGTTTTCTGGAAGTAAATATGAGAATTTAGTTTAGTTATATTAAAGTCCCATTTTGAAGCAATACGAGAGCTATTTTGGGACGGACCTCATAATTTTGAAACACAGTCAGGTGACGAGGACACCTGAGCTGGCACCCCCTCTCCAAGCTTCCGCGCCACACTAAAGGGAGGACGTTTGGCCCCTACGTATGATTTAACACGCAACATGCCCAATACATGATGGATCTTCAGTGGAATCAGGTTTCGAACCTGGAACCCTCCAGCCAATACCTTACCATTAGGCCGCCACAGCCTCGTAAATTTCAGAGAAGTTATCTAACAGAAGAAATATTCATGCACAGAAAACTTTACTCAACATCCAAATAATCATAACTTTTATGTAGTTTGTTAGTTATGTTCACTGAAATCCTACGAAACATATGCTTAAAGTCAGACAGTGATGGTGATTGGGTTGAAAAAGAAAAGGGGGCAAAAGAATTTATAGACAACTAAAAGTACCCGCGAGTATAGGGGCAAACAACAAAATTTTAAAATTTAGCTACAAACTTTGCTAATTTTACTGGACACTATTGCTATTTGATAATTCTTAGTTTTAGGAAACTAAAATGAAAAAAAAAATAATAATTTTTCTAGCAAAAGGTAAGCGGGCGACTGCCCCCTCAGCCCCATTTAAGTCAGAAGCAGGGAAAATGTATAGAATGACTTTAATGAACTTAAAAGTTTAAGGGCTTTCCCTTTAACAAGCCCATTTCTAGAAGTTTCAATGATGCTGATAAAACTGCATATTATAAAATCATAATAAACTATGAAAAAGATGGACATAAGAGTGGGTAGGAGTGAGCTTCCTATGATAGAAACTTTGTAGACTGGCAAGTTACCATAAACAGTTTGATCTTGTTTAAAAATTTAACAATTGCTGCATTCAGGGATGGATGTACAGGTTTTTACATTGTAGGCCCCCCTCCCCCCCAAAGTTGTTTAACATGTGTTTTATATTGAGTGTGTGCGAGAGTAACAGAAAATGCCTTTTGCCTGTAACTGAGCAAGATAATGCAAACTGTAGAGATGAGTTTTATGTATATGAATATTAATTTAAAAAGCAGTACTTTAAGTAGCCTTTTCAAAATAGTACTGAAATTTATTTGAAATTTTCATTATTTTTCTATATTTTGTTTATTTTATGTACATGCCCTCTCTAACTTGGTGCCCTCTAGGCCATGGTCTAGGTTGGCCCTATGAGAAATCTGGCAGCATTAATCACCATATTAATAAGGGGGGGGGGGGATATTTGGACTTCCCTTCTCAGATTTAGTTCATTAGAAAAAAAAGCCTTTCTAAGCTGTGACAAATTAAAAACCCTTTTAGCACACGATATCTCTATGATATTGCTCAATATTCTGAATGCTGTAAAATATTGTGGTAGAGCTTTTTGTGCTATTTGGGAAGTATAGTTGACACATATATTTTGATGCATTTTCGCTGTTATTAACTACACTTGATTTAATAACGTATCATATTTATCAATCAATAAGTATAAGATTACGAACGAATTATTATATAAAATGATCATACAAACTAAAATTGTGCAAGTGTTCAAAAAGTTCATGATTATCTCCTAGATAACAAAAACACAGGCATAATTCACTTATGAATTGAAACAGTATGAGGAACGAGTCAAAATATTCGTTAAAAACAATTAAACTTTCAGATAAAACTAGAGATTCCAAAATAAGTTCTTTATAAGCGTCTTCAAAACAGGATAAGATCTTCACTTGTTGACCACTTGAATATATTGCATATTCGTTAACATGCATAAACTGATCAAATATCTTCTTTCCCACAACTTCGGGGAAGCCAATTAAATTATGTATACATTCGGCGTTTATTGAAACAAAGCGCAAAACTAAATCAAACAAAGCTTCTGGCTGAATATTTCCTTCCTCGTGAAGCATTATGAAGCTTTCCAAGCTATTTTATGATGCTTGAAATAAAAAAAATCAGTGCCTTTGGCAAGAAATATATGAACAATTTAATTCAAAAACTGTTATTTTAAAATTTAACTTTCCTAAAACACACTTTTCAGAATAAAGCATATGTGATTAAATTTCCCGCGTCAATTTCGCTTACGATTTGTTTTGTTGCCAAAGCTTTATTCATGACAAAGTGTATTGCTTACTGATTACAGTTTTATTTGAATTTGCATTTCTAAGTGTCACATTTAACTTGATTGAAAGATAACATGTAAAGTGTTGTTATTTTTCATTCAGAATTTTACTTTGTGATAATAAATTTAAATTTGTACATTTAATGTAAGTATATACTTGTATAATCGTAATCGAGAACTTGGGAGAAAATTTTTAATAATAAAAACATATGATGCAATCTGATGAAGGATAATTTATTTTACCTTTCCATACTATATTTTCTTTAACAGAAACTTAAGTCTTTTGACATCTAATTAGGAAAAATAACGAAATTAGACACTAAAAGTTACTTAGAAAAGGAAATAAATCGTTTCCTGAACTTTTCCTCGTAATATGAGTCATGAAACGTCATTCCATAAGGCCATTCTTGGAAATATGTTTTACGTTTTTGTTCCGCAATGTTAATGGTTTAAACAGCATTTCGAGCCGGCAAATTTCAAGAGATTCGCTGTGTCTGTCAAGGAAAATGGATGATACATTTACTAGTATTCATGCTGCCCATATACAAGAAATACATGATGTCCCTTTTAATGTATTAATACGTCCATTCCCATCTGAATTGGAAGAAGAAAAAGTTTTAAGTTTAATGGAAACTCTTAAGGTAATATTTTTTTATCAGATTGTTATGAATAATCCACATTTAACATGAAAATAACGCATTCATTTACAAAGAAGGTAAAATGCGTTTCTATATGCCCATTTTGATAGTTATATTTGTGATAAGTCGGTTTTTTTTCTTGAACTGTTCATTGTTTACCCTTTTGAAACTGTTAGGACACAAAGATCTGAGTAAAGTTTAAACTTAGATGCTAACAACCAATTTGCGAAAATTTCATACATTTTGCATCATTGTTGAATTAAGAAAAGAAATGTAATGCAGAATCTAAATACCTTGCATTCAAAAACTCGAGAAAGTGTCAGATACCTGTATAGTAACATCATTGTAAATTTTCAAAAGTGATATTAGAAATGTAGCCTCCTGTTTTATTTACTTAAAAAAATCAATCTTGAAAGGATTAAATAAATTGCCTTTTGATTCTTTTTGTTTTGTCTACCCAAAAGCACTCCCCTGTGTCAGACTGCATAGCGAGCCTTTTAAGAGATGTTGAAACTGCACATTAGATTCAGTAATAAATTCCATTAAGTTTAGAGATTGGCCCTTTCATACTGCATTCTTGCATCTCGTACCTATACTGTATTACTGCCACGAGAAAAACCCTAGACACCAGACGTGCCTGTGGCGGTCGTTAATGAAACATGATATTCCACTGCATTTTGGGGGTGAAGGAAAGGGTGTTATTTCATTTGGCGTAGATAGAACCGGTGGAAGTCTCATATCTCTTTGTACTTTGTTCGAAAATGAATTCCTTGCCTAACAGAAGTATGCTTAGGTTGCCAAATGTTTCGGTTGATTTTATACCTGTATCCTTCCTTTCTTCGACTCATCTATTTAAGGCAACCCTGCTCATAGTTTTTCTCCTGGCGGTAGGACAGTATATATCTATTGTGCCCCTACAATGGATCTTGAAAGCTATTTTAACAAATATATGCAAACTGTCTGATTAAAGAGATAGAGATGAGAAGATAAAATCAAGATATAGTATATATATGTATTATGATATATTTAAATTTATAAAATTATGTGCTTGATCCAGAGGAAATTAGTTTTCCCTCATATGTTTTTATTCTGCAATTTTTCTGATTTTGTGTGCAAGCAATCATATAGATAAGTGCCTAAGGATATATACATTCCTTAACTCCTTCAATACTGAAAAGCCCAAAATGTCTGTTCAAGCAAAGTACAATTGGCACGTTTGAAGCACCCCCTATTGTTAAATGTGATTGTTTGAATACCCAAGGCATGTGCTTTGTTCGTTAGAGTGTCTTGGCTAGAGGGTTTGGCAGATAGGGAGATTTTCTTACAACTTTCATTTCAACCAAACTGCTTTCCTTGCAATAAATCCCACTAATAGCCATCAGCTAAATGGAGCCCTCTTTTGTATATCAACCCATTATGAATGCAAGCTGTGATTGGAGTTTTTTAGGGTCGAGTAGGACATTTCTCTTATCTTTGAAAGAGGAACTTGGCCGTTCCAGTATTCTGAGGTCCCTGAACCTCAAGTTTCTTAGGAATCAGAGGGTTAAAGAACTTTTCAAAGCAACAAACTGTTTGTCCCTTCAGGAAAACAGGAAACTGATGTCGGTTTCTTATTTCTTAGAAATAGAAAATTCCCGTACTTATTAGCAATATAACATGTTTCACACATTATTCTCCACTGGTCGGCTGAAATTTATCTATTGTAAATTCTAATGTAAAACTCATGATAAATGATGTATCAAAAACTACCATATAAATTGCGTAAAATTATATCAATAAGCATATGCATTATTTCAATGATTTTAATCTCCATTTCATATCTAGGCGAGCAAACATAATAGAAATGAAATATTTGAATAATATCAGTGGCGAAGGGTCTGGGGGGGAGGGATTGAGGTATAAAAAGTTTTGTATCGTCGTGACGAATATAAAATCTTATGGCTTATCTGAACCAAAACACTTTAACTTTACAGACTTTACTCACCTGACAATAAGAATCATAAAGAACACTACAATACTTTCGATAATTTAACAAAAAACACAATGAAATAACTAGCAAAAACATGTTTTTGACCGTGTCAATGCTGAAAATACGAGTGGAATGACTACAAAAGTGGGAAAATTTTTGAGCCTGTCAAAAGACAAGAAATGTTTTCACTTTTCTTAAAGGGAGATTAAGAAAAAATAGCTGTAGTGATTTTAAATAAAATATAGAATTCTGGTCTAGCTGGGAGGGGGGGGGGGGGCTGCAGCCCAATAGTCCCTCTGGATTCGTCACTGAATAATATATTTTTATATCTGATTGTGAGACAAATCTTGCTGCATAGTTTACAAATATCTATTTACTTTATTGAGGATCAAGATTTTTTGCCTATTGAAGACATAATCTTTACTGATGTTATGCATTGTTGACTATTAGTAGTTGTTATGTAATATATTGTGCCAACTGTATAAACAGGGTGACTAATTAATTTAATAGATGGGTTGGATTTGATCAGTGTAAATCTACTCATTCTATTATTAGTCAATTTTTCTGCCCAAGCAAATGAAGGATTAAATTTCATTCTTCAAAAGTTTAAAAATTCATTGCATTTTCTTTAATAATTAATTACTTTTTCTATAAAGAATTTAAATTTTTAATTAGTCATTTTTTCAGCCATATCAATTAAATTTTCATAATCAGTTTGCCAGTAATTTTCAATCTCGTAAAGATTAGATACCTTAAAATTATGTACATATCTGGCATACCTTGTGTTGATAAAATTTTACTTTTTTGTCATTTTAAAATAAGGATGGGGAAGTGACAAAAATAAGAAATCTGGAGGAAGTTACCAGAGTGTCTGGATATTTCCAGTTTGTTTACATTTTGTATCACTGAATGGCTTTTAAAGTAATACTTGTGCAATGCCATATGTGCAGTAATGTATTCTTTAATGCATTTTGATCAGGGGTAGTGCCAGTAGGTCCCCCCATCGGGGATGTTGTGCCCCCTGGTCAGGGAAATTTTTGTTCCTCATTTATGAATACCTACGAGTAGTTTGATAGCCTATTCCCCACAAGGGCTATTCAACTAGTAGATAAATAAATATCTGGCAAAAAATTGAGAGGGTCATCATTACACCCTCCCCTTGTACAGCAGGTCATGCCTTCCCTGTCGGGAAACCCTGCCCGGCGACTCTAATGCCACACCCGATTCTGAAACATACCTTTGCTTTGAAATGTTCACAGAATGCACTTTATATTAAAGCAGATGTACATAACTGTATAACACCCAGTACCTCGAACTTCTAAATAAGGGCATGCATAAAAGTTCTTAACACCTGTTAAACTGGGTTTATTAAATGCAGAGGAAGAAATGGCCGAGTTTATCTCATCTACTCAATATCATATTTAACCCTTTGAATCGCAGAGGGTTAAATATGATTTTTTTTCACGTTCGTTACAAAGGAAGATAATTCATTTATAGGTATATTTTCTTAAATATTCTTGGATAAAGTATTCTGATGATTTTAGAGATATGATTGAATACAAGAAAGTTCGGTGCATTCATTTTAAAAGCTAATATTTCTATCCTGAAAGCTACAAGATCAAAATAATGGGCACTCAGAGGGTTAAACTTCTGAGATGACCAAATAAAATGTTTTTCTCCCTCAAAAAGAACGAAGGTTCAATTTAAACTTGTTTTTTTGCTTTAAAAAACGTTCCATGAAACCACACAAAATTTGTTTTAAATAATGATATTTAGGTACTTTTCTTTAGCAGAGAACAAGTGTTAATACACTAAAGTCATGATGACCGTTTCCCTGCTAACATAAAAGTACCGATATTTATGACACAGAATACTGATTATTAGCATTTAAAGCTAAATTCTGTTAAATATATCAATTACTTTTTATACCTACATTAGGATCAGATTGAGGACTAATTTAACTAGACAGAATGATGCACCTTGTAGCTTTCCAAGTACTGTCAACTTGGTTTGTCACTGATTGTAGTTCCCTGTGTCTATACACATGAACACTGATGAATTGATTTACAAGTTCTTATGTCCTTATAAATGACTGAGCAGAGAGATAAATGTTCCTGATTAGAAGTTTTTAACAGTTTAGTACTGCATATTTTTTCTTATGTCGGCTAAGTTTTAAAAAAGAAGTAATTCACATTAAAGACTAAGTAATATCAACTCCATTTAAATTTGGATGAGCATATTTTTAGCAGCAGATCATTTGAGTGACATGCTTGATTCATTAAAGAAAAAAATATTCAAAGAAGTTGGAAACTACTATTGCATTTTGAGATAATAAAGCTAAGATTTGTATGCATTTACAATTACTGTCTGAGGTGGTGATTCCTCAAAGTAATCATTTTTATTTATACGTATCCTTACTGAATTCATTCTGTTGTACAACATTATTAGTACTCTAAATAGTTGTAAAATAAGCCTTATTAAGGTGGTTTAGGCGATGTTTCAAAGCCTTTTTAAATGCATTAACATTCTTTATGTAGTGCACTTAGCAAATGCTAGTAACCAATTCATATAATAAAAAAATACTTTTTCAGCCCTTATATACTTGGTGGTAAGTCATAGATAAACAATATATTTTTATTAACTGATTCATTCACTTAATCCAATACTTCTTCCTTCCCAGTTTTGAAAAAGAGGTGGGCAGTGTGAAATTTATAAAATGGTTTTCAGTAAAAGCAAAACATTTGAGTTAGTTAAAAATGACTATATTTATGCCAAAAGTAAAAAGTGTTCTATGATATGAAAAATTTCTTTTTAAACTGTAAATAACAAACAATTAATATTTATAAAATTAAAATCTATCAATCCACTACCTTCCTTTACAACTATCTATTGTTAAGTTTATCTTTGTTATTCATACAGTATAAACAAGAATTGCTAATATTCCACTCTGTTTCTAATCTATAAGATGAGGGAAGTGGAATAACTTTATTTAAGATATAATTGAAGTTGCATGAACAGTGTTTTCTAGAAATTACTCGTTTCTAGTGAAGCTAATTTTTAAGAAGTGGTTTGAATAATTTCATAAAGAAAAAATTGGATATGCTCTTAAATTTTTGAAATAAAAGAATTCAAAGTTTTGAAGGAAGCAAACTTTAGAGTAATCATTTTCATTTAATTTTCATGTGAATTTTTCAAACTTTTAATGCTTGATAGTTTCACAGGTTATTATAATGTCATATTCCCTAACTCCTGACAAAATACTGAAAGGAATGAAATTTATGTGATGAATAATATGCTGTGTTGTATTGCATCTGTGTTGTATTGTAAATAAACATCCATCATGCATCTTTTAATAATCCTTTCTCAAACATATAAACACTTTTCTTTGTGGTTTTGATGACTAAGTATTATAAAAGTGAAGAAGAAAAATTAACTAAAAATATGATTTTGAGTATTTGTTTCACTTTAAATAATTCTATTTTTTTTTTTTCCCTAGAATTCTGAAACAAAAGAACATGTACCACCTGTTGATGTACTGTGGGTGACGGGAAGAGAAGGTGGAAATTATTATTATTCATTTGGAGGCTGCCATCGATATGAAGCCCACAAGAGACTTCAACTGCCAACTATTCGATGTAAGCTTGTCAAATCAACCATTGAAGACCTCAGAACCTATCTTGGAGCCTCAACTCCAGATTTGAGATAGCTGACTTTATTTTGGAATTGCTCTCAGCTTTTGTAACTGGAACTACTTAACAATGAAATTTTATATTTCAATATATTCAAGGAATGGAAAATTTCTTATGTTACACCAATGTTCAGGGCATGAAAATTTATTTTTAAATTCATTGTGTTGATGTTTTTTATGTGCTAGAATGCTGTTTCTTTATTGAAAATTATATATATTTTTTATTTCTGATGTACAGGAATATTTCAGATGTTTGAAGATTATATATATATATTTGCAGTATGCACTAGCTCACATTCTTTTTATTTTGTTAATAAAATGTTAACAGTATTTTTTATAACGTTACACTTAATTGATATTTTATTAATAAAAATATGTGATTTGCTCTAAATTTTTATGTATGATTTACACACATATAAAACATGAAAATCATATCTAAGACTTGAATATTTAATGACTTTCAGGATTATACTTATAACAGTCAAGTCCTACATACATACACCAAGTGTGATTCAATAACCTCAATAAAAATATGATTAAGATTATTTCACTACTAATGTTAATTTAGATTAATTAAATTAGGCATGGGACAACTACAATAAATGACTTAGTTAACAATATTGCATATTATAACAATAAATTGAAATATTTACAAACATACAGACTTTGATCTACATTGTCAAGATATGTAGTATGTACATGGATATTAGTATTTTTTTCCCATTCTCAAACTAGAGATTGATTTCAGTGATATGCACTTTAGGAAATCTTTTTTTCTACTTAATACAATGTAACAGATACAAATATTTTGTCTACTACATATCAAAATGTACATAAAAAGGACATGAAAGTCGACAAATAAATCGAGATACAAGAGTTGATGAATGATAAACTTATAGGCGACGTTTAGTACCATTTAAAAAACTTTTAGTTCAGGTACTCTGTACACTCAACAGTCCAGTCTTCAGAGATGTCAACAGGAAACAAATGGTGGCCAATCTGTCAATAGAAAGACATAACATAAAAACCTCATTCTAAAAATTAAATAAGTGTATAATGCTTAGCTATATACAAGTTTTCAAAATAATGCAAAATGTTAAAACCAGAACAATAAAAAATGATAGATAACCTCTTGAAGTCTCTTTATGCCTATTGCAAATTAAATTTCGTGTTATAAGTAATTCGATTTGAATTTGGGAATCTTATACTATGGCTCATGAAGCCTTGCTTTCAGTTTAAATTTTTCTTTTATTTTGATGCTGAAAGGATTGTTGTCAAGTGAAAGTGATGCCCACAACAACCGACTGAGATTTCTGTTGACAGTACTTGGAAATTATCGAACAAGAATAACTCCCAGAATTTTAAGTTCATTTTCAGGAAGATTTTCCTAAATTGTTCTTGACAGTCCTGAAATTTTTTAAATGATTCATTCCTGCATCTGCTGCATTTCAAAAACAAATTTAGAAACCATTTGTAAAGAGAATCAGAATTAAGACTATGCAATTTATGCTTTTAATTGAAAAATTTACATTTAGCAGTATACAATCTATTCATTTAAAATAAGTAATTTGTAACCATTTTTATGATGTTGTGAAGATTTATTTCTAATTAGATAACAGATTTCAGCAAAGAAAATAATGAATAAGTGAACTTTAACTTTTTTCTATGTTAAATGTTTACACAGTATCAATTTCAGCTATAAACTCTGTGTGTGGGGGAGGGAGATCGACGGGTCTGTGAAATTAGAGGGTTACCAGTACATGAGAGATTGATAATTCCTAATTTAAAACAATTTTCTAAATTGATTGATAATTCCTAATTTAAACAAACATAGAATCATGGAAACAAATTATCTAAATTGCATTTGGTGAAATTATTGGAATAATTCAGTTTACTGATAAAATAAATGAAATAAGGATACGAAAATAAGAGAGCATGCCATCCACATGGAAATTATCAATATGCTATATATTCATATACTAATAAACTGTATATATACATTTTAAATTAATAATTACTGGACAAAGAATGCATTCTTTAATTTGTAAAAATCATTATATCCTACATAAATTATATCATATAATTTTTAATTGCAACTCTGTATCTTTTATTAGGAAAATACAATCTGTAAAGCAGCAATATTAAACTTTTCCATTCTATTGGATTTTTATTTTTTTATAAATTACTTTCTGTCATGGTGTTTATCAATAATAGAAAAATATAATTTCTCCAGTGATGAATTAGAATTATGACAATCTATACTATTGTTATTTTCCTACTTACTATACAGGTTCTGGGCAAAACGTCTACAGTAAAATCCAAACTCCCATGGTGGCTTTCACAGTTCATACTTTTGCTGCAATCTAATCTAACTTTCACTTTACTGTGAGACTATAATTGAAAGGAAAAGTTAATCAACAAATGCTATGAATTATAAATTTTAGCTAAAGAATTTGTAATTGCACATTAAAGAACAAGCATGGGTCACTCCAACTTCTCAAAACCTCTGGCAAGAGATTCATTTGCAACAAAATCAAGGAATGAAATACAACTTGAAAATCGCTGTAAAGCAGAAACTGATTCATTGTAAAAAAAAGATTTCAGAATGAAGCGATCTTTTTCAATGATGGAATATATTGTTTTGAATGTAGAGTTAGGTATTTTCACTATGAATGATAACTGAAATCAGTTGTAACATTTTAATAGAGATTATAGACTAGGGCCAAAAATGATTTTTAAAAACATATTTTAAAGAGAGATTTGAAGGAAAAAAAAACGTTCTATGGAAGGGACATGTGAATGTGGCATTTGTTGTAGTTATAAAACTATAAGTACTGTAAGTAAGACTGACTGAGTTATAAGTATGAGAATATCTAAAGGATTAAAATTTGAGATAGGTATAGAGTAGGGTTTCCCAACCTCTTTCCCCTTGCTTACCCCTTGATTAGTCTTTTTACTTTCGCATACCTCTTACTGTCTTATCCCCTCCAACCATCCATCTAAACAAAGAAGTTTTTATCAATAATTTTAAGGGCCTAGGTAAGCTTAAGAGTCAAATGATTACACATATTATATTTGCAAAACATAATTTTTGATTTCACATTTAATTCCATTTTTACAATAGTATTATTTCAACTTCAAAACAAATGAAATCAGTATTGTAATAATTTCGCATTAACTTATAAGGATAGCTAAAAATAACACTCCCTTTTGCTTTCTCTTTTACTTATTTTGAGGGTAGGTTCAGGACTTGCACAACTTTCGCTTTTACTTTTTACACAAACTTGGGGAAACAAAATGCTGTAACATTTTTAATCCCTTATATTTCTTGTGTCCGCCATTAATGACTTTGAGTTCACGTACCCCAAACTGGTTCTTCGTGTACCCCCAGGGGTATGCGTACCACAGGTTGGGAACCTCTGGATAGAGTATTGAGGATGGATTAATTTTACTCAAGTTATAATACATTTGCATTGTCTTATACTTACAATTTAGAATTTATGTCACAACTTCAAAAATATGTTTTATGTTAAAATGAAGTACCATACTCAGACATATTCTATTAATGGACATATATGGAAAGCAACAATAGGAAACACTTGAAATTTATATTACATACATTTTTAAAATTTTAAACCTGACTATAGAATTTTATCAAATTAGTATCATTATCAAACAGTTTATGATAAAAATTATGTCAATGATACAAGTTTATAATAAAGATTTAATTTACACTTCTGGAAATACAATGCATGGAAAAATAAAAATACCTGATTTTGAACTACAAGTGTGGCTCTGTAAGGGAGACGACAAGTGAAAATAAACAAATCATTCATATTTCTGATTTTCCTGGAAACTCCTTGTTCTACAGCAACTTTTCTCAAAACTTTATCAGCAACTTCTTTATAGGAGGATATAGGTGATGGTTGAAGATTGAATTTTCCACCGACAGTCCTGACAGCCAAACGGAATGGAAGGGCCTACAGACACACGCACATATATATATAAACATACAAATATTCTTTCTTGATTCTCTAATAATACTGAAGGTTAAGTATACTAAAAATGATTTAAATAAACTGAAAATAAAAAAATAAAAAAAAAAACAGGAGGCTGTTTCTGCGAAACGTCCACTGGGATTGAGGGGCGTAGATTTATTTACCTTACTCAACTGTGACTAAAGTTGTTTCTATGTGACTTTGACCTATGCTCTATAAACTTTCTCTGTTAAATGAAACTAAAACCAACTCAACTCAATTAAATCGATGGAAATGAGAGCTCAATTAAATCAATAATTGTTAATAATAATTAATTAAGGACAGTTAATTAATCAATTACTCAACTGTGACTAAAGTAGCTCTATGTGACTTTGACCTATGCTCTATGACCTTTCTCTATTAAATGAATTAATCTGAAATGAATTAATTAATAATCCAGTTAATATACTGCTCACAACTGATGCGTGTGCACACATCGGTCGCTGTGACATCATCAAAATTCTTTGTGATTTTCATCAACTTTGCAGCTCGACTGTGACTAAACCGTAATTACAAATTCTAAAATTATTTTTGCAACCTTCAATGTCTACCTTTCTCTGTTAAATGAAACTAAAACCAACTCTCTATGTTATTTGGTTGCAGAGCTATAAGTGTTTAAAAATATCACGAAAAGTGTCATAATTTTTTCCTTTCCTGACACACCATTAGACCACTATGCAGAGATGCAAATCTATGTCAAAAAAAATTCTAAATTAAAAATAATAAGAAATTACAAGTAAAACGCTGCATCCATTATGTAGTGAGCCTAGGCAGAAACATGAGCTTTTCTGCTCAATGTCCCATAACATCCAATAAAAGGTTATGTATGTATCTTGGTAGATGAATATCATGGAAATTTAGAAACCTGTCATAGGTGAATTTATTTCAAATTATGAAGGATGGCAATGTAATAGAAGTCTTTATACATGCTGTCGAATATTATGACAAAAATTAATGAATAAAATCATGCGCTAAAATAGTGTTGAAAATTTCATACCAGTGTAAATGATGAGTAAAAAGACTTTCTTTGACGCTTATTTTAATAAATTAGTGTAACAAGAAATCGGATGAAAGAAAGGTAATAACAATAGTTATTTTCAAACACAAACATTACTCATTGAAAGTCTAGTTGGTAACTGACTACAATCACTTAACTTTATATCAGTTATCACTATAATTCTCAAACTCCATTGTGTTCAATTATCAGCAATTGAAATGGTTTTCTTCATTAATAAAATAAATATACAAAATATAGATAAATATACAAAAATATATTTTGAACTATACCATTTTTTCATGCATGATATAACAAGAAAAGATAGCACTTTTGAAACAACCTGACAGTAATGACATTTCTTTTAAAAACTAAGGAAATTATATTTGACATATCTAAAATGAAATTTGAAACAACTGAAATGCAGATCGGTCCCATCAAAGTATATCTGGATGAATTATTATAAAATATATTTTTCTTTGTAGATTATTTTACAGCAAACTCAAATCTGTTTTGATCATTTCATTGAACAAATATTTGATTTATGCAACTTTATATCTATCTTTTCTTCATCCTATTTGATGTTCCTTTTTTTTTGGTCTTAACCTAATTTCTATTTCTATCACTTTCTTAAATATATCATAATTTACTCTGATTTTTTAATGCATATATAACTCAAAATTATTACTAGTATTTAAATGAAAATTTTAACTGAACTTTAAAATATATATATATAAAAATTTACATTTTCAAGTTCTAAAGATTCATTCATCCCCATATGTTGCAACATGTTCATTACATCAGAGGGATCCGTCTGCAGAACCAATCTGTACAGTTCCACAAAGCCTTCAAAAGTTAACTGTTCGTTTTCGGTTTTAAAGTTATCTGAAAAGAAGCAATAAATAAATTTTAAAAAAATTATATGAATTAAAACTAAAAATTTTGATTTATGCATAGACTGAATAATATAGTTAATTGGCTAATCAGCAGGTTGAATATGAAGGGTACACTTTAAATTATTAAGATTTCAATTATTACCACAATTTGACCTCCATAGAATAGACAGAAAATATTGCTGAAGTATGTAAATTTTGCATCACAAGAGAAATTAAAAGCTGATGTAATCAAAATACGTACATCCTATAATTATGCACCTGTCCTATAGTTATGAAAGTATTGCATTCTGTCAGGATACATTTCAGTTTATATATGACTAAGATATTTTGGATAACTTTACAGACTACCCTTTTGCATTCTTTTATTACAGTTTCATTTCTAGTTAAAAATATTATTTAACAACAAGAAACTCAATATTTCAAGCAAAGAAAAATAATTTAATATTAGAAATATTTCAATAATGTTATACTATTCAATAGAGAATAAAGATTCTTAGATAAATATTGGATGTTAAACACAGTGGTGTAGTCACAAAATAAGCAGGGTCAGGACACTCTCTAAAAGCAATGACGGAATGCTCTAACCTGGGTGACAAAAACTCTGCTGTTTTATGGACGTTTTTACAATTTTTCTTATTTATTTCTCATGGGTGGAAAAAAACCAGCACTTGAACAGCGTTCAGGTGCGTACTGGATCCACTACACCCCTGTTAATACACTTGCGAGCTTTAGTCACATTTATCAGATCAGTGTTGCTTTTTGGTATTACCTCACAGCTATTAGCGATTTGACATTTCCGATATTGATAATGACAACTGAATTAGCATCCTACTCACAAAACTTCTGTACCATAATAATGTCAGAATACTTATGTCACAAGCAAATAAATTCAACACAAACCAAATGTACTACCATGTTCTAAAAGTTCTGGAACTTATTTTATTATGGAAGAATGATTACAGATAGAACCAGTTTATTTTGTTTCCTTTAAAGTAAATACCCAGCACAGCTATGCATTTTTGCTATTGTTCATAAAAAGATGCAAATGGGAAATACAAGCTTCCTTTTGCCACATCTTCCAGTGCCTTCACTGCTGTACTTCTTTGGAATATGAGAATTGTTGCCCTTTATGTCAGTTTTTCATCCAAGAAAAGAGTCACATGGAGCACGATCAGGGAAGTAAGCTGATTATGGAAGAACTGGAATGTGAAGTTCTGATAAGTAATTTGACACTAGGAGGGACCTGTGAGCTGGAACTCACACATTCTTGGCCTTCCCAGGGGCAGGAAGTTTTGAATGCTTATAATCTCAAGCTATGTGCATGTACTGTACTTATTTGAACTGGATGAAACTTGTTCTTACTTGTCAGTAACATGATATGCTTTGGCTGTTCTGCATGAAATGGAATAATTCATTTACATTTGGAAAATATTAAAAAAATTCTGAAATTTTTGAACATATAGTACATACACTGTGGAATCAAGACTTGAAACAGTAGTCCTATAAAAAAGAAATTAAACTCTAAAATGAGCAGTCCTGTAGTAGCAAAATAAGCAGTGCCAGAATGCTCTAAACCCGGTATTGGAATGCCCTAACTCGAGTGACAAAAATTGCACTGTTTTAAGGACGTTTTCACAATTTTCTGTAATTTATTTGTTGTAAAAAAAGCGGTACCAGAATGGCGTTCTGACTCCACTACACCCCTGAACATGAGGATACTGAGGGAGATGGCAACATACTAGAAGGTCTCTATTTTTCATGCAATTAGAGCAATATTAGTTATGAATAAATTTAAGAAGTTTTCTAGTCGCATAACAACAATATATAAAATCTACACTGTATACTGTGTCTTTAATTTAACTGTCTGGATACAATTACTTCCATTTATTATATTAATACCTACAGTAATGATAATAACAACCATTAAACTTTAATCATGGGCAATTGCTGATTATTAATAACCAAAATTTAAAATAATTTTTAAGAAAGAT
This sequence comes from Araneus ventricosus, assembly GCA_013235015.1. Taxonomy (NCBI): domain Eukaryota; kingdom Metazoa; phylum Arthropoda; class Arachnida; order Araneae; family Araneidae; genus Araneus; species Araneus ventricosus. The sequence goes on along the minus strand of BGPR01002819.1, from coordinate 54,996 downwards.
GTTAATATTTTTCACCCAGAAAGAGAGAAGGTAGTCTGATTTTCTGTACCTTCAATAGTACTCCATTCCTCGGCTGCTGTTTCCCCAGACACATGACGAATGAAATAATCAAATTCAGTTTGATTAAGAAGTCCATTTTCATCAAGATCAATACAGTCAAAAATAACTTTCAAAGCTCTTTCACAAGCTGGTGTTAAAACAACACTGGATTCTTCTTTAACGTGTATCAATGATTCCAAGTTCAAGCTGTCAAAAGAATTCGACTTTCTCAAAAGATCCCATTTCAACAGAATAGGGATCAGAATATATTTTCCTTTCTTCAAGGCATATTTTATGGCACAATAACCCTGAAAGAAAATAAATATAGAAGGATAAAGGTTCAAATGAATTAAATACACAACAGGACAGGCACAAACAGCGGTATAGCTACAACTTTTGTCCCTCAGGGTGAACTTTTAGTACGCTGCCCTTTCTTTACAAGTTATGCAAACCTCAAAATAAAAATAATCCCAGAGGGAAAAATGGATTTAATAATGCAATTTGTCGTTTGCCCCCTTGATCTTTGCAGATAAGTTGCAAAATCGCTCATCCACCACCAGATATTGGAAATTTACCAAAAAAAAAGGCGAGAAATACGAATGAATTACAATAGATATTCTTTTTTATGTACACAATGACTGAACTAGTGCTGCTGCTCTACTTAGTTATAATATTATTTTCTTACAAGTCTGATTTTGCAGTCCCTTTCGAAGTGCCACCTGGGGCAAACCGTCCTCCTATAGCTATGACACTGAGCACAATATTAATAAACACACTTCCCTCAAGACACCATACATTTTAGTCAATCCAATAAACTAAGTTAAAAATTAATTAGATCTTAATAAAACAAAATAAAATGTTTAACTTAAAGAATGTTGGTAAGGTAAATTAATGATCTATAAAATGAGATGGTAAGGTTAGGTTAGATTAACGTCCCATTTAGAAGCAAAACAAGGGCTATTTAGGGACAGACATTGTAATTTTGAACTAGAGTCAGATGACGAGGATGACACCTAAGCTGGCACCCCCTCTCCAAACTTCCGCACCACACCAACGGGAGGACATTTGGCCACTGTGTATGATTCAGCGTGCAACAAGCCCCATACACAGCAGATCTTCAGTGGAATCGGGTTTCGAACCTGCGACCCTCCGGTTCCGAGGTCGAGACCTTACCACTCGGCCACCACGGCCCTATAAAATGAGAAGTTTAATTACAAAATTTTATCAGTATAATTAAAGGTAGATTTGAATATCCAAAAAGTAAATATTTTATTGGCCAAAAATACTTACATCTTCATTCAAAACTGAAGACGATGTAACAAAAGTTTTGTTCTTGCCATCCTGAAATATCAGTAGTTCTACAGGAATGTCGGGTGTTGTCTCTCCTTTAAAAAAATTCTTACATGAATTAAAAGAATATTTCTATCTTTTAATGAATACAAATTTAGTATAAATGCTAGAAGATTTACCTTTATTTGTAATAGCTGTAGCATATATTTCTATAACTGCATTTTCCAAGATTTCTAACTGGTAACGATAACTGAGCATATCTCCATTAACATTGAACAACACGCCTTTAAGAAACTTATTGAAACCTTTCTGAAAGTAAGCAGAAAAAAAAAAAATACTAAAGTTGAAAGCATTCATCTAAAAACATGCTTCATGTGTATTAAATACATTTTGAGAATTCATTAAAAATGTGCATAGAACTGCCAACAGCTAAAGATTTTAAGTATTCATACACATGAAATATTTTATTGACTTCATGGAATACATAAAATATTTGTTTTTTGTTCAAGTAACATAGACATGAAAATTTAATTTATCAGAACTTCTTAAAAAATATCAATAAATGTATACTCATTTAAAAGTATTACAGGGCACCTACAGATATAACAGAATACAGTAGAGTCTCTATAATTCGAGTCTCGATTGTTTGAGTTTTCCATAAATCTGAGTTAGTGAAAAAATCAGTTTAGCTCCCAAATAATGACCAACATGTGAAAGAATTACTGCATCTGGTTTTTATTGTTGTTTGACGGGTCATATGTCCACTGTGCACCCTGAAGCCACCTACAGAAATGCCCCCTCCCAAAGAAAACGGGATATATATAAGATCTATATATAGGAGCAATGTGTTTCAACAGAAAACAATTAACAATTATTTTAAGATATAATTAAACTGTTGCTATCAGCAGTAATGTAATAATATGTAAGTACATTTTTCATTTAAATATGCTACAATGAAATTTAAAAATTGCTTTTATTTCCGTTTATTTATTTAATAAATTTTATGATTTCGATAATTCGAGTTTTCGATAGTTCGAGGTAGGCCCGGTCCCGTCCACCTCGAATTATAGAGACTCTACTGTAAACTGATTATTTTGTTCTTCATCTTGGCAATCCTTGTGATTACACCAGAGCCCGAGTACTGCTTTTCAACATTAAGAATAATAAGTGGCACAAATATGTATCAACGAGCAGTATAAGATTAAAAGTTGTAGCATACCCATGATTACATTGTACAATCTTCCACTACATATGCAGACTAATGATAGTTGGCATCTGTAATGTGTTTAACACAGGTGAAGTTGACAATACCCAGTAGGGTTGCCCATTGGCTTATTGGATCAATTACCCCCAAACCCAGATAGCAAATTTAGTTTGCAGCAAGCTTGCCACAAATTTGTCATGACAAGAGTGCAAGCTTGCAGCAAGTTAACGAAAGCTTCGAAGTCACCATGGAACGAACTTGAAGCAAGTTTGCCACAACCTTGTCTTGCAAACTCATTGCAAATTATAGCAGAAACAGAGTCCGAACACAATCCGGGATAGAACTCGCGACCTACCGATTAGTAGACAGACGTCGATACCACTCGACTAGTTCGGCTAGGACAGGAGAAGATAGATTTCACTAATACATCGTTCGCTTCGATTCGTATACGATTTATTTTAAACTTTTTTCTTGATTTCATTAATTTTTTGAGTTAAGAACATGATTTGAAGTCAAAGAGAGAGCGATTTTCGCTAATAACAACGTTTTGCTAGTAGAATAAATTATGAAATTAGAGTATAAAAGTAATTACGTTAAAATGGAACAAAATGTATAAGTTTATTTTTCAACAAACATTGACTGTTTTTTCGGTTTAATTTTGTTTATAAACGCTAAAATTTCAACATTAAGAAAAAGGCGATATAGTTTTCTTTAAAGTGCGAGTGATATATTTAGTAAAAAGATGGAAAATGTTTCAAAAATTTTTTAATAAAAAAGTTAGTTTTTTTTACAAAATATCATTGATTTATTGAATTAATAAAAAGAAGGACGGTCTAGGAGATGCTCTTAAAAATCGGATGTTTTTTTTTAAAACAGAGACAAAGATAATTATCTCTGTGTGCTGTCTTTGCAGGAAGCTTGTTTTGCATACTTGCTGCAAGTTTGATTTGCAAGCGAGGGTGGCGCTAGTTGTCACAGTGAACTTGCTACAAGTTCGTTTCAAGTTTGACGCATCAAATTTTGCCATGACAAGTCAAAATCAAACTTGCTGCAAACTTACGTGCTATCTGGGAATGGGCTCCAAATCACAATGCTATCTGCTCTTGGGTCAGGCTCAGTTCAGTGATACAATTAGGGTGGGACTGGAAGAGCATATACCCAGGCATCATTAGGAGAGGGAGCAAAATTGAGTTCAAGAATTTTGACTTTCTCCCATACAAAGTATGCAAAAGGAAATTATTGTAATCATAAAAAAAAATTGCGATTTGGATAAATCTGCACTTTTTAGACCACCCTCAAATAATTCCAGACAGACAAAATTCTAAATACCACATTTTTGGAATAATGTCTGTCTGTAAACATGATAGCTCAAAAGCAGACAAAATGGATGGAATTTAGTTTGTTGTCAAAATAACGAAATAGCAGATTTCTATCAAATTTTGGACGAAATCCATGCACAAGAAATCAGAAGGTCTGTCAGACTGTTGGTGTGCATGTGAACAAAATAACTAAAAAACATAATGCGTTATACATAAATACATGCATCTTATCAATTGAAAGAAAAGACTGGTGCATAAGTTTCAAAGTGACATAAAAAACAAATTGTAATCAGACCATTGCAGCAGATAACCAGCTGCTGTCAATTTCCATTCAGATGCTGAAGGAACTACAATCCCACATCTTATTAAATGAAAGAAAAGTCTGCAGATCTACAACAACCAACTTTAGAAGTGACATACATAAAAAATAGTGGCAAAGAAGAACCATTCATGATGGATGGCATCAACATCAAATCAGACTCCAGTTAGCAGTTATCCAAAAAAAAATGTAGCTTCAAAATGATATACAAACACATTCTAACCAAATGAAAAACATTAATCAATTATTTAGAATAATTTACTCTTGGGATTTTGATATCAATAAGGTGATTTGAGACATCATATAAAGTGCCAAACACCTTTACTGATACCATTTGCATTTCTATAACAATTATTCCATTAAACAATGAGTTGCAAACTGGGAAATGAATACTAATATTTTAAAACAAAAAGAATTTTTTTTTAAAATTCATAATTAACTTAATAAAGTTATTCTTTGGTACTTACGTATTAGCGCCACCGAAGCTGAAGTTGCGCTAATGTGCCAAGATTGGCGGCACTTAAAAACTGCCAAATCTGTAGCTGCGGAGACGTTAATACGCCACCGCAGCTACAGATTTTGCGGTTTTCAAGTGCCGCCAATCTTCGCGCATTAGCGCAACCTCAGCTTCGGTGGCGTTAATACGTAAGTACCTATTCTTTTTACAAATTAAAAATATTAATGTTTTAATCAAAATATTCTGTTAATTTCTGTAATGATTAGATTATATGCATTTTTTCATGAATTCTGAAATGATATAATCTCATAAGTTTTAGAAGACAATACATAACAAGTATATTTGGTTAGACTCAAAAACATGGTACGATCACCAAACTTGAAATTTTTCAAGTGGTAACTGGCCAAATTTTGTATAAGATTTAAGACAAATAAGATTGAAATCATGATGGCCATCATAACAGTTTGCAGAAGAGTAGTCAATTTGGCAATGGCAGAGTAACATGTTTTTGCATCTGACCATCTATTCTAAGGAAGTGTCTGTTTGCAGGTTCTATACTTATGCTTATACTTAACAATACCTCAGAGGGAATATGAGAAATACTTCTGCTATATGGTGACTTTATTCTAGCTGAACCTGCAACAGAAAAATAAACATAAAAAAGTGAAAAAATTGCAAAACAAAAATAAATAATAACAATGAAAAAAATGTGCTTCATGAAATATAAATTGAACTGGAAGATATATAGCCGAGTAACTATTTGTTGATGATAAAATGAAAATAACTTTGCTTTTAATAATAATCAAAGAAATATTATAATACTGACACTATGTATAATGTACTTAAATAGAGAGATGAATTCAAATGTTTATAAAGGTATTTCGGTTTCTGAACAGTTAAAGCAAAACAAATTTTGAAAAACTGATTTATTATACTAACTTAAAAATTTTTTCAAGGAAACAAGATAAGAAATTATACAATCAGTGATTAATTATGATAGAATCTAATATCTCAACAAGACAATAAAATATTAACAAATTATGTTCATGCAAAGTTTGACAAAATAATTTTCACCTTAAAGTTTTGTCTATTCCACAACTTACCCAAAGACTCAAACAATAAAGGTTAGAAAATAAAAGAAAAATTTAAAAAAAAAAAAAATGATTGCATACTAATAAAAAAGAATCTATAATGCTACTATAAATCAAAATGCAGATGTTCAGAATGCAATTACCTTTGTTTCGAGTGAATGTATTCGTATTTATTCCTGGGCTTTGAATAGCAACTTTTCCGTTTTCCAGGGCACTGTTAAAAATGGCTTTTACAGACAGAACAGAAGAACAAAGACTTACAAAGTCTAACTTGTTATCCTTCACATGATTTTCTGTCTTAATAAGATCTAGAATTTCTTTGATATCAGTCGAATTCTCCTGAAATAATTTTAAAAAAATTATTACGAAGTAATATGACTAATTCAAATTTGAATGTCTATTTAAACATAAAAGTTCAAGGAAGAACACATATTGGGGAGAAGTGGGATTACCAGTTCTAGAATTTCTTTAAAATGATCATAGTCAATGAAGCCTAGCTCATTACCCCCTAAAATTTTAAAAGCATGTAAAAATCTTTCAATAAAGTTGACATCGTTATAATTTAAAGAATCCATCATTTCAAGATATTCATGTAAACATTTCTATTTTAGCAGACAGAAAATAAATTTTAAAACAGAAACCTTTTACTGTTGAGTTGTTTTATTACTGGTAGATAATCATACAATTTTTAATCATTGTTCATGTCCGATTGGTTGTCGAATTTTTTATTTTTTTCAATCAATTAGGCATTTGAAGAAACATTTTCTATTGCTTTTTCTGTGAAATATGGAAATGCCTGGCTAACGTAATATGGACGAGTTTTCCAATTTGTTTACGTGCCTGTAATACGTATTTCCGGTGTAATGCTAAGTCAATGGATCTTCAAAGCGGAAGTCCAACATACAAGCAGACAAAGTCAAGGTTTCTAAAGTAAGTAAACAAACCAGAAAACTCGTCCATAAGGAAGCACGTATTAGGGGGTCTATTCTGGTACCCCCGGTTGGGGGGGGGGGGGGGACATATCCCGTTGTTAACGTGCGGAAAAAGTGACATCACCCAACCCAACCGGGGGTACCAGAATAGACCTGTTACTCTGAAAATTTGCAAGCTTGCAACAAGATTGACACGTCAAGAGTGCCAGCTTGAAACAAGTTAATGCAAACGAGCTAGTCACAACGCGTCAAACTTGTGACAAGCTTACCGCGTAAAACTCATTGCAAACTATAGCAAAATCAGAGTACGAAGACAACCTCGGTTTTGAACCCTCGACATGCCGCTTCCTAAGGGGTCTATTCTGGTACCCCCCGGTTAGGTTGGGAGACGTCACTTCTCAGATAGCAATTTTAGTTTGCAGAAAATTTGCAGCAGACTTGCACTGAAAATCTGCAAGCTTACACCAAGTTTGACACGACAAGAGTGCAAGTGTGAAACAAGTTTGCAGCAAATTAACGCAAGCTTCAAAGTCACCGTGGGACGAACATGCAGTAAGCTTGCATTTCAAACTCATTGCAAATTATAGCAAAAACAGAGTACGAACACAACCCGGGATAGAACTTGCGACCTACAGTTCCGAAGCAGACGCGGTAACCGTTCGGCCAGTTAAACTCTGCGAGGAGGAGATAGATTTCGCTAATACATCGTTCGATTCGATTCGTATACGATTTATTTTAAACTATTTTCTTGATTTCATTAATTTTTTGAGTTGAGAATATGATTTGAAGTCAAAGAGAGAGCGATTTTCGCTAATAACTACGTTTTGCTAGTGGAATAAATTATGAAATTAGAGTTCAAAGGTAATTACTTTAAAATGGGACAAAATGTATAAGTTATTATTTTTCAACAAACATTGACTGTTTTTTCGGTTTAATTTTGTTTATAAATGTTAAAATTTCAACATTAAGAAAAGGCGATGTAGTTTTCTTTAAAGTAAAAACTTTTAGTAAAAAGATGGAAAATGTTTCAAAAAATTTTTTTAACCGCTTAACTTATCAGCCCAAGAATACTCGTGCATCGAATTATCGCATTTTTGGTCTTAAAACTAAAATTTAATCATTAATTATCTTTATAATTTTACACAAAAATTACCTAGAATCCATAAACATCTCAAGTATTATATGCCTTCTGAGATGAATGAAAACGACAACCGCTTTCCAAAATAGAAGAGAGCATCTTATTAGATAGCAAAGAAAATTATTAAGTTAAGTGGTTAATAAATAAGTTAGTTTTTTTACAAATTATCGTTGATTTATTGAATTAATAAAAAGAAGGAAAGGTCTAGGAGATGCTATTAAAAATCGGATATTTTTTTTAAAACAGAGTCAAAGATAATTATATCTTTGTGCTATCTTTGCATCAAGCTTATATTGCAAATTTGCATTGCAAAGGGGGTGGCGTTATTTGTCACGGTGAACTTGCAGCAGGCTTGCAATGCAAGGAAGGTGGCGCTAGTTGTCACAGCAAGTTTGCTTCAAGTCTGACGCGTCAAATTTGCTATGACAAGGCAATATCAAGTCAAAATCAAACTTGCTGCAAACTTACGTGCTATCTGGATTTTCCCGTTGTTAACGTGCGGAAAAAGTGACGTCTCCCAACCAAACAGGGGGTACCAGAATAGACCCGTAAACCTTTCGTCTTAACCACTCGGCCAGCTAGACTCTGAGAGGCGAAGATAGATTACGCTAATAGATCGTGCATCTATACGATTTATTTTAAACTGTGTTCTCTTGATTTCATTAATTTTTAAAATTTTGATTTGAGAATATGATTTGAAGTCAAAGAGAGACAGAGAGCGAGAGCGATTTTCGCTAATAACTACGTTTTGCTAGTAGAATAAATTATGAAATTAGGGTTCAAAAGTAATTACTTTTAAAATGGGACAAAATGCAAGTTCTCATTTTTCAACAATGATTGACTGTTTTTTAGGTTTATTTTGTTTATGAAAGTTAGAATTTCAACATTAAGAAAAAATTTTCTTTAAAGTGCGAATTCTATATTTAGTGAAAAGATGGAGAATTTTTCAAAATTTTTTATAAAAAAGTTTGATAATTAATCAATAAATCAATAATCAATAAATCAATAAATCAAGAATCAATAAATCAAGAATCAATAAATCAAGAATCAATAAATCAATGATAGTTTTTTTACAAACTATCATTGATTTATTGAATTAATAAAAAGAAGAATGGTTTAAGAGATGCTATTAAAAATCGGATGTTTTTAAAACAGAGACAAAGATTATCTGTAAGTGTGCTGTATCAACTTCGCAGCAAACTTGTTTTCCAATCATGGTGTAAAGCTTGTCATAACAACTTCACATCAAACCTTTTTTACAAGTGGGCTGGTCGATTACGCTTTGTTACTTTGCAGGAAGTTTGCTGCAAAGTTGCCACTTCAAGTTTGTCATGACAAGTTAATATCAAGAAAAATCAAACTTGCTCCAAGTGCACATGCTATCTGGGTTAATGGTGGATTTATTAAATTATGGGATGTGGATTTATGGGATTTTCAGTTGCAAAGGCTATCATACCGTTTTCATTTCAAAGTTTTTTGAATCCGCTTCAAAAAACAAAAGAAAATTGCCATCAAAAGACGGTCTAAACTATTGCCGAGCATATTCGGTGAAGACAAGGTGAAAAAAGGCGTCCTAAGTGTAACATAGTAGGCTTATTATCTGTAACAATAACTGCAGCGGCATACACTCCGAATTCAATCCTGTAGTTAGATGCTGTATAGCAATCAAGTTAGTAATAACCCAGGCAGCAATTTTAGTTTGCAGTAAAGTTGCAGCAATCTCGCTCTGCAAATCTGCAACCTTGAAGCAAGGTTGACACGGCAAGAGTGCAAGCTTTAAACAAGTTAACGCACACAAGTTGCGGGTCTATTCTGGTACCCCCGGTTGGGGGGGGCGACGTCATATTTCCCGCACTTAACCAACGAAAAACCCCACGCCTCCCCCCCCAACCGGGGGTACCAGAATAGACCCCTTAGTCACCACGCGTCAAACTTGTCACAAGCTTGCCGCGTAAAACTCATTGCAAACTATACCAAAAACAGAGTACGCAAACGAACCTTGGATTTGAACCCCCGAAAAGTCGTTTCCGAGAAGGAGTCGATAAAGGGTATAACGCCAGCTAAGGGCGTTACAATAATTTCTAAGCTCCGGAGCTCTCTCCATGAAAAGATGGAGAAACTGCTGATGGTTTGGGTGACGGAGAAGCAGCTTAAAGGCGGTACCTTAACACAGGGCATCATATGCGAGAAGGCACGAGCGATTTACGGTGATTTGCTGAATCAGACCCCGCGCACTTCCACGGACGAGGCATCGGAAGACTCGTTTAAAGCCAGTCGAGGCTGGTTTGACAACTTTAGAAAAAGGACCGGCATTCACTCCGTTGTCAGGCATGGTGAGGCAGCAAGTTTGGATGTGAAGGCAGCTGAGGATTATCTCAAAACTTTTTCCGAACTGATAGAAGCCAATGGATACATCCCCCAGCAAGTCTTCAACTGTGATGAAACAGGGCTTTTCTGGAAGAAGATGCCGAATAGGACTTACATAACGGCAGAAGAGAAGATAATGCCAGGCCACAAACCCATGAAGGATAGACTAACTCTCGCCCTGTGTGCCAATGCGAGCGGCGACTGCAAGATAAAGCCTCTGCTTGTATACCATTCGGAAAACCCCAGAGCCTTTAAGTCACATAAGATTTTAAAAGAAAGACTGCAAGTTATGTGGAAGGCAAACCCGAAGGCATAGGTCTTGCCTAGGCAGTTCTTTGTGCAGTGGGTAAACCTGGTTTTTGGCCCTTCTGTTAAGGAATATCTACAGGAAAACAACCTACCCATGCAAGCCCTTCTCGTTCTTGACAATGCTCCTGCTCACCCACCGAACCTCGAAGAGTTCAAGTTTATAAAGGTTCTCTATCTACCACCTAACACCACTCCTATCCTGCAGTCCATGGATCAGCAGATGATTTCTGATTTTAAAAAGCTGTGCACTAAGCACCTGTTCCGGCGCTGCTTTGAGGTGACAGAGAACACAAACCTCACCCTTAGAGAGTACTGGAAGAACCACTTTAACATCGTGGTATGTCTCAGAATGATTGATCGGGCCTGGCTGAGTGTTACAACGAGGACCTTGACCTCTGCATGGAAGAAGCTGTGGCCTGAGTCTGTAGCCGAAAGGACCTTCGAAGGATTCGAACCCGAAATGCCAGTGGAGGAGGAGATTGTGTCTCTGGGAAAATCCATGGGCTTGGTGATTGATGAGAGAGACGTCAACGAGCTCGTCGAGGAGCACTCTCAGGAACTGACGACCGAGGAATTACAAGAGTTACAGTCGCAGCAGCATTCGGGGGTTCTGCAAGAAATTGTTTTTGAGGAAGAGCCAGAGGTGGAGGATACTATCTCTACAAGTGAGATAAAAGAGAACTTGGGAATGTGGGAGAGAGTTTCACAGTTCGTGTAAAAGAAACACCCTGAAAAAGTTGCAACTGGCCGTGCATCGGAGCTATTTAATGACACTTGCCTAACTCATTTCCACAGCATTCTGCAAAGGAAGGAAGAAACAAACCTCCTTGGACAGTTTTTTTTTTAATCCGGCGAAAATGGCAAAGACCAGTGAAGAGAAAAGCAGTGACAAAATTTAAGCATACAGTAGCATTTAAGTTGTGTGTAAGTTACATTTATGTGACCAAAATACAAATACATATGTATGTACACTTTATAAAACCAGTTTTTTTGCTTTACATTCTCTTTTATTATGTTTTTATACAATATTTGTCATTTATAAATACATTTTTCTTATTCAAAAACACGTAACAAAAACAATTAGGGGTAGCATTTTTAGGGCTGGGACGGATTAACATAATTTCAATGGGGAAAACTGCTTTGAAATACGAGCAAATTGACATACGAACAAGGTTACGGAACGAATTAAACTCGCATCTCGAGGTATCACTGTATATACAAACATATACAAAGACAGAAACAAATGCAAAAACCAATTAAGAAATTAATTTTAATCAAATATATATATATATATATATATAACACTTTAAATTTCTGTTACATGTGAAGTTAGTTTCCTGTAATTATTAAAATACTAGAAAATCACCCATCATGGTATGATGGGTGCAAATTGCCTCTTCATTCGAGAGATTTCCCGTCAAATTTGACGTGTTTAAATAGATATATATGCGACAGAAACTATATCACGCGCATGAAATACCACTGACGCACAACTAATTTACTACTTTCTATTAAAAAACAGAAATAAATTTGAAATATTTGATTAATATAATTTAAAATTTCTCGAGAACTATTGATCATAGCGAGATAAATTTTATATTAATCGATAGAAAATTTTATTTCACTATTTTAGAGCATTAAATTTGAAATTAGAATGACAATTACTCTTTTAAATTTAAAATTACTGAAATTTAGGTGCTCTAACAATGAAATAATTCTGTTTAACGTCTCGCAGTGCTATAGCGCGAGTTTTATTGTTGGTGACGTCAGATATTAATGATCTCAGTTGTCATTTTGCATCATTAATATCGTGCTGGTTCTTAGTTACAAGATTTACTTTTGTTGTGTTAATTTTTGCGAAAATATTTTTCCTGTTCATAGAATTTTCATTGACATCCTTTCTCATTTTTATATAACTTCCGATATTGATAAAGCTAAAGAAATAAGTTATGCTTATTTAGAATAATTAACGAGTGTCTATTTAATTATATTAAATATCTTTAATTTTCTTATTTTATCAATTTATAATTTTTTGTGCGGGGGGGGGATAACTATTAGCCAATGCGATAGAATAAGATGCTTGAACTGAAGTTTGCTTCAGTTGTGAAAATTTCTAGAACCCACCTTGCTCATAGTCATATTAGCTTCTTGTGCCAGATTCCACTATGCTGTGTAGTTTGAAGCATTTTCTGTTAGTACTAATTTTTGAAAATACGCTAAGTAGGGGAGACTTGAACCCTAGGTCTAAAACCAGAGAAAAGATGCAATTAAGTCTCTGAAACTGGCAACACTAATAAAGTGATTCCTTATCAACAGATCTGACAACAGAATTTCATTAAGCCAATTTTATTTTTGTTGTAAGTAAGGAATCTCTGATTTCTTATAGTCAAACTTCTTTTGGAGTAGGTAGTTTATGTTTCTTATTTTTTGCTAAATATAACTAAATTACTTAAGTTTATTGATATAATATACTAACATTCCTTACTGCTTAAATGTTGTTATTTACATCCAATACAGTTTCTTTACTTTCGATTTAACAATTCTTTTTCCAACACATGCACATTAGGGACACTTGATCCCCGTTGTATGGGGAGACTTGATCCTGGGATCAAGTATCCCCAAAGTTAAGTTAAATTAATTTTAACAATTTTATTACCCCCCTACTGGCCGTTGTGATTTTGAAGTCACATTTAGAAAATATCAATATTATTTAGAATATGGTTACCTTGATTTTGGATGGTTGACAAAGGTAGAAAGTTAATATGTGGTGCACATGATGGTTAGCAAGAACATGGTGACGGTTTCACGGAAAGAGAAAATTAGTCATTCCGTAGGAAAAATTGAAAAGAAGATTTCCTCATCTGAATGCGAAATAAATTTTCTAAGAAAAAGAGGACTTCATTCCAACCAATTTATTTATCCAGAAAATGGTGACATTAGTGTTGTGGACAATGACGACATTGTCAAAAAAATACCTAAACCAGCCATGTTTGGTGGAACTCTTCGAACTGCAAGAATTTTAACATTTATTTTTGATTTTTCGAGCTTTGAAAATGTTATTTGATCATTAATTTCAGCGATAACAATCATTCATATAGGAAACAGTGATTTTCAATAATGTAGAATTGTCTAAATGTGTTTTTCTCCCTTTTTTACATGTTAGTCAACAATAAATTTGATTTCGACTATTTAATTTGAATCATTTCAATTCATCTGTTTCAAGGATCAAGTCTCCCTTGGAAAGGGATCAAGTCTCCCTGCAATTGAGGAGACTTGATCCCTTTTCTAATTTTTGGAAAACAATTTATCTTTATATTAAAAATGGTTTTTCAAAAATAAAAAAAAATACTACAACAAAAAAGACAAATAAGCCTTTAAAAATAACTGACAACGTTTTTTAAAAAAATTGTTTTTTCCAAAATAAAAATTAAAAACTAAAAAGGGATCAAGTTTCCCAAGTCTCCCCTATATAAACTTAACTGATATACTCGGCGTTGCTCGGATAAAAACATTTTCGTCTAAATACTTATAACTCAAATTTTAAACAGTTTTTGCTGCAGCGTCTCTTTCGTTGATTTTCGTTCGTTCTCTCCAGTAGGGATGGCTGTTATTTCGAAAATAAACGGTTTGCGGTTATTCAGGTTTTTTTCACCTCCGGTTTAATCCGGCGGTTATAACCGCTCAAAATAACCGGTTTTTGGTTATTCAGATTTTTTCACCTCCGGTTTAACCCGGCGGTTATAACCGCTCAAAATAACCGGTTTTCGGCCTTTTTATGACAAAACAAACGCCGTTTGGAGACAAAAAATTTTTTTAATACTGTTTTAACAGGAAATCAATCCATTGGCCAATATTTATCTGTTCATAAACTCTTTCAGTAATCCGCCAGTCAACAGACGCCTCGATGAAGCGGTTGTCGTTGATTGGGCTCAGAGGATGAAATTCAAAGCTTCATAACTTGGTAAATTTTAGTATAATCGAACCTAAAATCGAGCCTATCTTCCGATTTGGTTTTTTTACCCGGTTATTGGATTTAAAAAATAACCGGTTATAACCGGGACAAAAAATAACTGAAAAACCGGTTAACCGAAACAAAAAACCGGTACGTTTTTCCCATCCATATTCTCCATTGTCATCTGATCCCTCGGCTAGCAGCTAAACTCCTCTCTTCTTTTTGTCTCCGTACATTGAACCACTTGGAACAATTCTAGCAAGCCTTGAAATTATATTTTCCCCTCTCCATTATTAGAGAAGTACCTCCATATAATAGGTTTTATTGCCATGACCCGAAGTCTCGCCGCTTTTAGGTGTTTGTGTGCCAGACTAGAAAAACACCGCATAGTGTTCCTTCTTTTTCTCCTTAGGTCCTCTCCCTTCGGTAGGAATGGGAATCTGTAACCTAGACTGACTTTACACATTCATTACGATCAATTAAAAATTGTGAAAATTAAATGAAACAATGGATAGAGAGACTAATTAAACTAACGTCAGTGAATACTGTGCGTACATATTAAAAATTTCATGCTACGAAATAATGGCGGTTGTAGAAATTCTGCCTTTCTGTTAATGTCCAATAGAAATCAATATTTTTCATCAGTACTTTTAACTGGCAGAACACGCGTGAGTGAAAGATTTAGTGGTTGGAATCAACTACAACAATAGAAACCATTGCTACAAATTGTGTTTAAAATGAATTTTGAAAAATTTATTAAAATTATAGAAAAAATTGTACGGCAATTAAATTGATATCATTAAAAACATAGCTGTTTGCTCTTTAAATCTTTTTCTTGAAATAATTATTTCAGAAGTTATTGGCGAAAAACTGAGCAAAATATCGCATTTGGGCTTAATTTTTATTATTTAATTAAATACTTAAAAATTTTGAAAGTTGAAAATAGCACATTTGGCCTAGAAATCCCCCCGCCCCGAATTAATTTTGATTTGATTTTAACCGGCGTGGGATAGGTTATACGGATAGTAAAAATCTCGGCCGAGATAGTGGATGGATTATCCAGCTCAAAGGGGGTGGAAATGGTGGGGGTTGAAATATTAATTTCCCCATAATTCCTTTACAATTAAAGATTTAAAGAAAATTTAAATTAGCGAATTATCACCTTATCAAAACGAATAATTTTTGTATTTAAAATTTTTTGATAGTTACAATTGCTTAGAAGTTATGAGCTGAAATGTGATTTTCCGCCCCCCCCCATTTGCAATCTTTACCGCCCTCTTTCATTCTTGAAGCTCTAACCATAACGAAAATAGAGGGCGAAATGTTCTTTTCCCTCTATCTCCAAACAAAAGGAATCTATCTTTGCCTTCCGGCTTGTTCAAATTTGCTCCCAAGCGGTGCCACGTGTATGGAATCAAAATTTAATTAAATTAATTGATTAACTTATAATTAAATTCCGAAAATATTAAAATAGGGTATTGTCATTGAGAACACACAAAGTATACAAAATTTTACAAATCTAGGGCATCAGGAAGTGAGTGAAAGATCGATGACAAAATTTCATCTTTACAAACACGAAACAAGTCAAATAAAGAAGTGTTTAAAAAGGTTACATTCCCGGGAGGACTTTCCTTCTTCTACAGAATTTCATTATTTAGTTCGTGTTTCAAACTTCATTCCAAATGTGATGCGAGGTGAGGTGACGTAGCGATGAGGTTGAAACACGATTCCCACGAAGGATCCACAGTATGTAATAACGAAAAACGTGCGAAAAAATTGGGGGATTTCTTAAAAAACAACAGAACATTTATATCTCCCCGAATATATATGCATGTATTCGGATTTTTTGCTTTCGATTTTCTAGATCATCTTCGTTGTATTTGTCTTTAATTCCAGAATTTTTTCATTTTTAATTGTCTTGTGCTTTTTGAGGGGATAGCGACAAAATTTGTACGGTTTTCGTATGTCGTTAGCAGAAAAAAAGCACTTATTAATATCATAGGCGGGCTTCCCTTCCTGACGATTTTGTCCTTTGTTTCTTGCATGTTTTTGAATTTTTGTCTTTTGTTTCTTGTTTGTTTTGATATGTATATATATAAAACGTATTCGTTGTTGTAATCGTTAAATAACAAAAACAGGCCGAATTATAGTCTACTTTTCTTTTATTATGGGAGAGTGACGGAATGTACGTACATCTCAGTCGAAGTTTGTAAGCCAAAAGAGAGCAGAAAATCCCTGCTTTTTCTCAGGTAGGGATTTAACAGAGAGACACGTGATCAAAGTGAAGGGAATAATAGCTATTTTTACTCTATTACGTAAGTATTTTAAGGAAAAGTCTGGAAAAGAATTCGCGATTTATGTTGTCGCGTGGAAGCAATTAGAATATTCTTTTAGCAATAGATATGCCAAGACGAGAGATTTAATATACCTCCAGCGCGGGAAATAAAACGAAACTGGAGTTTAAGAAAAGTGATTTTGGAATACATTAAGTCTTTAAAATATATAATATTAGAATTTAAAGCAAAATTAAGCGAGATTATTACACACACACACACACACATATATATATATATATATATACCCTCGTGAAAGAATCTTCACTGTAAAACGTGAGTTCCTGCGATTGCATGTCCCACGATTCTCCAAAACTGATTGTGAACCATTGTACCCATATTAACTACAAATTGCTTGCATTTTACGAATTATGTTTAACTTTTGGGCATGAGTGTATCTGTTTTGTTAAAAGTGAAATCGAGGTTCCTAGAATATGTGGCAAGCAAACAACTAGAGAAAATGTTCCTTTAAGCAATGCTGGGAATATTTCAGAAGAGTGATATTTAGACCTATAATTGATTTTTTTATTTATGGACTTGAGTTAAAGTTTAACCTAGACTTTTAAGGGATTTTACTTCTGGAAGACCTTATACCATCGAAGAATGTAATTCTCAACGACAATGATATATTTATTCATGCAGATTTGAAGTACAGCAGGTTTTTTAAAAGTGCTGAGTTTCAGTTAAATGCAGAATTCAAAATACAGTGTGCAAAATGGGGAAATGTGGTTAGGAAACCAGAGACAACTGCTGAAACTCTCAAAGAGTGTGATAGGTCCTTTCTCCGACTGCGGCAATTCTCCTTAAAATATTTGGAAGGATTCCTAAGACGAAAAGCACAACAGAGAAGAGTTTTTCTACATTAAAGCGCCGCAAGTTTTATTTGCGCATATCAATGGAATGAATATCATGAAGCTAGAATATCATGAAAAAATCACGGAGATTGGCCGCGACTAATGCCAAACTTGTGAAGAGGACGAAAGGTTATGATTAAAAAATAAACTGAAACAATTTTAATTGATTACATATCATTTTTTTAAAGTTAAATATACGAAAAATAGTTTTTCCACAGTATCCTTCACGGATTCCTAGATCTGCTCTTGTATATATAATTAATAAATTAAATTTAATTAATTAGTAATTAATACTTAATTCAGTTAAGCAATTCTTAATATTTAAGAACTAAAAAACAAGGAAAACATATTTTTCCCACAGTAGCCCCTCCCCCCAACGGATTCCTAGATCCGCCCTTGGTTTAAACAACTATAAACTGGCGGTAAAGCTTGGGATGACTGAACTTAAGCTTTTGCCTCTGAATCTCTGTTTCAGCTAAAAACACATTCAGGACTGGAGATTTCTCCACCTTTAATATAAGTATAAATTCTTACTCAAGAGGGTTCAGAGTTAAAATGAATCAAGTACATGTTTTGTCCTTTTAGTCCTGGTACTGTAGAAATGTTATATTTTCTGTTACTTCAACAACATAACCAATTAATAAAATGAACAAAGCTACAAAAGGACTAAATCAAAATAAAAGAATCCGGTAGTGGACTTTTTCAAGGATCACCCGCCTGCAAGGATTCAAAAATTGGGATTTTTTTCTGTAAAGTATCCGACTGTTAAGTCTGGAAATTGGATCCCTCGTGATCCGGACCCTTTAAGCCTGCCATTCATTTCACAGATAAACTGGATATTTTGGAACGCGAGAAGGAAAAAGCTATAAAAATCTATGGAAATCAGCCAAATAGCTTGTGGTGGTTGGAATTCCGTCTGGACTGAAATCGGAGCGAAAACGATGGAGTTTAAAGTCTCGCTTCAGAGGAAAGAGGCGAGCGAAAAGAACAATGCCTTGCGTAGATTGAAGCCTCACTTTGAGGGTAGCAAAATTAAAATCTTATGACTGGCGAAAATCGAAGAGCGATTGACAAGCAGATGTAGAGAGAGAAAGAAGATCGCTCCCCCTACCTTCGTTCAGAATTAGCGTCCTTTTAAATACAAGTGAATGGAGTGCTCGTATTTTTCGATTAAAATGGATGAAAAAAAAACGGGTATTAGGACAAATGGCATGGCATACTTCAAGTGAATGGCCTGCTTTATAGAAACAAGTTCCAATTTTTGAATCCTTGCAGGGGGGTGATCCTTGAAAAAGTCCACTGCCAATTCTTTTTATTTTGATTTAGTCCTTTTGTAGCTTTGTTTATTTTATTAGTTGGTTATTTTGTTTAACTATTGTCATTGTTTTTTTGGAAACTGCTGCATTTTGCGTACACCAGATACATTGCGTGTATTTTCTATTTGCTTTTTCTTAATGTTATTTTCCGAAGTAGTTTTAGTTTTAATTTTTAATTGTTTTTAGTGTATTATATTTTCTGTGCAATAATGATTCAAGTCCTAGTTTAATTTGCATCCACCAAGCAGCAAGAGCAATTAGAAGTTCACTGTTATCTCAAATGTAGCTAATCAACTTTGCCACCTCTTTTCTCGGAAATTAATCTCATGGAATTGGTTCACTTCAACTGAGAACTCTCCATATATTGGAAGATAAGTTTTGTATTTAAGTGATATGTGCTTTGCAAATAAATAAAAATCTTCTCATCGACAGTAGCTTAGCTTAACAATTTAGGTAAAATTAAAGCTGTTGAAGTTTGCATGTGTCGGAAGTCAGAATTAATTCCTATCTTTTTGCCAATGGCAACCGCAATTGACTGTTAATGAATCGGATCCATATTTGTTTTCTTTCTTTTCAGGGTCGAATCATATTTTATAGCGTAAGCATCAAAAGAACGGATAGTTGTCATGGTAATACGAATGAAAAAACTTTATATTCATTCGAAAACGGACACACATTTGATTGTTCTAAAAATACTGAATTTCGTATGGTCTTAAGGTTTTTTCCCTTAAAACAATACAAAATCTTTCAACGCATGATGGGAGTCAAGCGAAACATAATATTATAAAATAGTTGTCGCAAACTTCAGTTTAAATATTTATAGAATGCAGCTAAAAGCATATAAACTATCTCTTAAGTAATTTTAGGTATGATTATAAGCACAATATAAATGCAGCGATTATTTTTTAAAGCATAAAAAGTGATAAATTTTGAAGAACAATGACACGGCTATCACAATCGTAAAATGAGCGTTTTGTGGCCATTGAATATTTTAAACAAAAATGGTAGGTTTTCTTCCTCTTTCAAATGCATTCACAATAAACAAATATCCTCCTCATTTTACGAACGGGCCACTTTGTTTATTTGTCCGATGGAACTTGTTTACTGCGTGCTGGTCGAGGTTTCTGTTCTTGTACCTTTTTGCACGAAGGTCGGAAAAAGCACTTTGTCACGTGACGAAATAAAACGGCCGTTTTCACTTGAATAGGCCAAAGGGGTAACCTTCTGTTCACGCCGACCTTGGGAATGATTTCTGCTTTTACATTTTGGACTCTTCAACGATTTATGAAGCTAGAAAACGGCATAAAGACATAACTCGAGCGTTTTGCTATTATGCTCAACACAATGCAAGGTAACAGTTTGGACTTCAGTACAATGCATACGACAGGAAGGGCAACTGGCTAAAGAATGTTGATTCCAAATACAGAAATTTTGACACATTTTGAATGCCTATTTTGATAAAAATCTGTTTGATCTCAGTGTCTTTTGAGAGGTGTCATATTACATAACAGCAAGCCTCTTTCTCTTAGGTTCTCACAATTAGCAATTTCATATTTGTATGGAATTTAAATGCTCTAATCAAACATTACCACAGCGGAACTTTATTTGCCCACACTGACAGAGACCATCCAGAGTATGTAAGGCTCTGATTCGGAAGCAGGGGAATTAGAATTCATAAATATAATTACAAGTCAATTATAAATTCAAATACAAATACAGTATACTCTCGATTATCTGTGCGTTGATTATCCGGTTTGCTGATTATCCGTGCTCATTCCGGACTCACAAAAAATTTAAAGAGAAACGTTTTCACGCTTGTCATGCATGTAAAATCGATGTTGATGTTGGATCGAGAGTTTCATTCCGTGAAACCAGTGAGCCGTGATGGCGGAGGCTAAAGAATAGATTTTTTCTTTGTTCCTCCACGTGCAACCTCTACCGGTTCAACTCCTAATTTTCCAAGAAATGAATCATCCACTTCCTGCTAGCTCATTCTCGTACGAACACGCTTCTTCCGACACGTCATTCTTTAACTTCTTCGTCCTCTTTCACTTTCACGCGTGTTCCTTTAGTTTTTGAGACTTGTTTATCGTCAATTAATAGCGTGAAATTTTTTACTGGTAAAAATGAGTGATATGAAACGAAAAACGAAACATTTTAAATATTAAACAAAAATTAGAAATCCTTAAAAAATTTGATACTGGAGAATCAACTAGTACGGATGCAGAAGATGTACTAAATGAGGGAAGTACAATTTCTCATTCTGCTGCTCTACAATCTGTGTTAGATTATATGGGACAAAGATAATTTGTTAGATTATATGGGACAAAGAGGATTTGACTACGGTGACATTACTACGGTTCGTAAAATATGTATCGATATACGACAAGAGATGAACAAACAGCAGAAGTAAAGACGCATTAACAGATTTTTTTGAGCAGTAAATGTTAAAAGGAAAATTCCTAGTTTGATGTTATACAGAACGCAAATGTAAGTAATTTTTATATTTTTGTACTGATGTTGATTTTTTCTTTAATAAAAAGGAGTTTTCGGATTATCCGTGTTTTTCTATTGTCCGTGAGATTCCTCCCGGTGATTAACCCGGATAATCGGGAGTGCACTGTAAAACATTACATCAGAACTAAATCACTTCATAAAATACAAAAATTCAAAACTGACCCAAAAGGCAAAACAAGTGTCTCAGAACTTATTATAAATTCTTGTAACAGTACCTCAAATTAAAATACACATATATAGCAAATTTCTAATATAAAAAGAAACACTTAAAATATAAAACACTAGAGCAGCGGTTCCCAACCTATGGGCCGCGGCCCTCTTGTGGGCCTCGGATAGTGCATTAGTGGGCCGCAGAACGCTAATCAGGAGTCGAAGTAAAGGGTCGCCACTCGCCTTTTGCTTTATAAACAATATATTTTTATTCCTCAGTAAGCGTTACTATTTACTGACATATACGTGTATATAATATTATATATATATATACAGGGTGTCCAACAAAGGACTCCCTCATTTTAAAATTAAATAACTCGGCAACGGAGATCGATAGAAGAACGAAACCAGTGATATGCTTAGTCTGAAAGCCGTAAAAATCTGATACAAAAGTTTCAAAATTAGTTATAAATGTTGCCGACAGGTGGCGCTG
>BGPR01002819.1:5325-19961 GCA_013235015.1 Araneus ventricosus | reverse complement strand
AATACAATTTTGACATCCTAGCTCTATTACTGCAAAGTTAAGGTATCCGACTGGTTTAAAATCGTTGTTTTCGATGAAATTATCAAAATAAATTCTATGACTTAATTTTGTAGCCTGTTTAATCAGCTTTCTAAAACTGTCTCACTTTTTACTCTATGTGAATTACAAATGGAGTTACAGCTGCTCTATTACCGAACTGTTAGCATTATTTTAAGTTGCATGAAAACTTTAAATATGTTTTCTGAGAAATGATATTTTTGAGGAAAACTGTCGACCGTAACAATGATTTCTCAAAAAGTTACTCAAGTATTGATATGAAATTTTCTGAGATTGTTTTCTGTAATATGCTTGATGTTTTCCTCTAAAAATCAAGGTCAATTTTAAAATCGAGTATTATTTTTAAGTGATTAAATATAAACGAAAAGCATTTTTTATGAAAAATTACCAGTTTAATGACTATGTTCAGCTATATCTCAAAACTATTTTGAAGTACAAGAAATATTTTAGAGCGTAATACAGATAAGTGTCATAAAAATGTACTCCTACAAGGATTTATGTATATTTCGAATATGATTTCGTCTATGGCTGTTAGCGTAAGGCAAATATTTTAGTCATTTTTCTTCAAATTTCTCAGTTTCTTTTAAAATATTATTTCGAAAGCCTAATTTTACAATATTTTCATAGTTTTAAGACATATGCAGTTAAAAAATAACATTAAAAAATAAATATAAGTTAGTTTCCAAAAATATATCGCCGAACACAGTCGGATACCTTAAGGATTACTCGGAGTTAAACTGATGTGTTTTCATTTTGTAATTTTGATGTTTCCCGGGAATAACTTTGGAAACTATTATCTGAACGATTTTTAATTCATTTTACAAGTTAAATTATTATCTATGCGATGATTAAATTTCCTTTTAATCAAAACCACGACCCCGTAGACGCAAATAAATGGATATAATAATTGAGTTATCTGAAATTTACAAGTGGGAGATTTTCATGCCTCAAAGAAGGCTCTTCAGGAAGGATCTGAAGCACTGTTCAGCTTCCACTTTTGCATAACGGTAGTTTTTCTTGTGCTGCAAATGTTTTCATTCTTTTTTATTTTAGATTCTGACCTGCGTTCATTTTAAAACAATCTATAACCATACACAATTATTACAAAGATCTATCCCATTTTGAGCACTTTAACAAAAAAAGATTAAATTTTTATTCATTAAAGCGTTCAATTGATACTGGGATGAGGAACAATATGTCATTGATGCATATGTTCTTGTTTACAAAATATGCCTGAATGATGAGTAATGGGTATTGTTTTGTTTTACCTAGAAAATTTCCTTCTTTACTTAAACTTCTTTTGAAAGATTTTACATCGAAGACAGCCGCAGATAAGCAGCAGAATCACTGCTGCCTTTACGCAGAGATGATGAAATTTCTGCAACAATACCTTCTTCGTTTTCTTTTTCGTTTTCTGCACGTGTGCGCTCGTCTGTATTTGCTGCGGTCCATTAGTTACTGCAATACAGCGAATAATTACGAAACAATCATCGATTTCAAACTCACTAAATTTCAAAGAGTATTACAATTATAAAAAAATAACATATATAAATAAAACAGAAACGCCGATTTTTTTGTATGGTATAGAAATCCAAACTGCTGAATGTATTTTCTTCAAATTTGGCTTACAAATACTATGAAACATAAGGAAGTAAAACCTTCCTTAATTTTGGCTCACAAATACTATGAAACATAAGGAAGTAAAAGCTTCCTTATAAATGAAGGTTTCGTGACAAATAACTAAATTTCGTGACAATTAGTTTTTTATTAATTAAAAACTATGCCTCCAAGAAAATAACATGGCGGCGCTCATGATTTGCTTACTAAATTGAGTATAAAATACCCAAAATATGAGAAAGAGAGATATTTTAAAACCATTTCTTTTTCACATTACTGATCTTGAAAAATATCTCATTAAATAAAAAATTGTTTTGAGATTTCCTGTTACTTAAAAATTTATTCAAATCTTGACAACTTGCTTTTAACGGTCGATGGATATTTAAATTCATTTTTCAAAAAGTATTCCATGCTGTAAACACGTATTTTAGTTGCCATTTAAAATGTTTAATTAAATTTTGTATCATTCTTTAAAAATTATTAATGACTTATTATACGCTTTCTGCGGTATTTAAAAGTGCTTGGGACAATTTGTAATTTTTTGAGAAGCTACGAAATTTTGAAATTCTTTGGTGCAACGGATTTTCTCATTTTAATTAAAAATAAAGAGACAGACGATAGAAAGATTTCGTGTTGGAATTTCGTCGAGTGCTAATCGATTTAAATAAAGCTTAAATGCCACAATGTTTAATTGAATTTTATGTCATTCTTCAAAAATTATTAATAAATTAGGCAGGAAATTGTCTTTCGGTGGTTTTTAAAAATCGCTTGGTTCAACTGATATTCTCATTTTAATTTAAAAATACTTCAGACGATAAAATGATCTTGTGTATTATAATATTTTATTTAAAAGTATTTTTTACAATTAAAATATCAGACTGAAACTATATTTATCCCTAGCAACCCCATGTATATCATCTAGTACTTCATAAAAAATGGAAATATTTCATTTTTTTAATTCTAGAAGTTGTATATGTTCTATATGTCTTCATTTCGTTATGCAACACGCATCTATACTGTAGTCCGTGTTTCAAAATTCATTCGAATGCAAATTCAGCCATTAGCGATTGTAGCTAAAGTGTTTTAGTTAATGCCTATGTGGTAGAAATTTTAATCTAAAGCATCAAAGCTTTGAGAAATTCCAAATTTTTATCAAACGATATCTACCCGGATGTTTACTTTTATTGTTTAGCAGCGGATTCGGAAACTCTCCGCGCTTTTGAGCATGCGCCGGGCGGAGTTATTTTCATCAAAATAGGGGGGAAGTGAAAAATGGAAGGGTGCTGTTTACATTTTACTGAGCGTGATCTAGCAAAGAACTCCGGAAATGCGCTCATCTGACTCATTGCCTGACACCCCTTTCCGGTGTAAAATCGTTCAAAATTGGTAATCTCGGAATCCGTTGCTGAATAGTAGACTAACGTAACTTCCTGTCGATTTAGTTTCAAGTGGCATAACAAAATTTTGTTTTCCTTATATATATTGTGTTGGTTGTCGATTTATTTGCTTTTACCAATGTTCTAACACGGGATATATACTTTTTCTGGAGAAATATATTTTTGGTAGATTTATTTATTTATAAATGCCAGAGATTATATTAATAAGGCGACATAAGATGACAAAATAAGACCCCTTCCGAAAATTTGAGTAGAGTTTTATATGTTTTTCGCTGAAAGTATCAATTTTTAATTTTTGTAAGTTGTTTGTATTCACATTATTGCCAGAATTTTTGATTACACGACTAAATTCTACAATCAAATATTATTTATTGAAATCTGTAGTGACTTCATTTTATTGTTACTTTTTAAGTCCTTAAGAATAACCATTACTTTTTACTGTAATGTATACTAAGTATAGAAATAGAAAATATTGTAATCGTAAAAAAAATTGATACTGAAATTTTGGTGAATTTACACGTTCCTCCTAAACTTTCTGATAGCCAAATTTCATCTCGCTAGCTCAGTGTGATTTTGAGTTATGCACACGACGATCACAGACAGAAAGATTTCCCGTTGATGAATTTCAGCCATTTTCAGATTGAAGAAGATCTAAAACGCGGCGATTCATCAAAATCTTGAGATCGAATTTTTTAACGAGAATACTATTTTCTCTCTGTATACTTCGTATTTCAAAAAATAATTAAAAGATCACAAATAGCTAACGGTGTTCTATCTTGACATCTATATGTATAATTCTCTCGAATTTCGAATCGCCGTTTGGCAACAGCTTGCAAATTTGGTTTGTTTGCATCGTGGAAAGTCTGAGACAGCGATTTTTTTTAGTTAAATAGTTTGGACAAAATAAGTTTAAGTCTTGCAGTTTCGATTAGGAAAATGAATAAATGTCTACTTGATATTTCCTTTTTAGTTAAAAGGTTGAGGAATCGGTTATTTCATCTTTCGATTACTGACATTTTCTGAGTTTTAAAAAACAGAAGTAACCCAGAGAAAAATGTTGTACCTTTCTTGACTAAATTGTAACTGGAGTGAGTCTGCATACATGTGGGGAAGCTTTCTGAGCAACATAACATGAGTAAACTTAGGATCTTATCAATTTTAAAAAGATAACAATACATAATTATTAATGTTTCAGTTTTGAATAGTTAATATGAGCATGTTTCGAGCCACTTTTCTCTTCAAATAGTCCTTTCTTAGGTAAAAGCTTTTAAAATGGGTTATATCATCTCTTGACAAATTAAATTTTCTGAGGTTTAACTTATAAATAACTAACTGCCCAGACAGCAAATTTATATCTTTCTTGGCTAAATAGTAATTGGAGTGAGTGTGAATACATGTGGGGAAGCTTTCTCAGAAACATTTAATTGAAAATAGGGCATGTTTAAAATTTTGGTAGAAAGAAGTTAGGGCTAGCAGAAATGCAAAACTGTACGGCGAGCGAGCGAAGCGAGAAGGAATCACAACGTGATTCTTGGGGGTTGGGGAGCGCAGCGAGCAGGGGGTGTAACCCCCTAATAATATTTAATTACTTAACGTTGATAATTAAATTATTCACTTCATTAAATTATTAATAATTGTAGGATATTTTAGTCGAAAATAAATTAGAAATGAATAAATGTTTTTTCAAAAAAATGAAATTTATTATTCTGAGTAACGTGTTTCATCTTTTACATTGTTTTCCTCATTCTTATGCATTAAAAAATTGAAATCTTTCATTAAATACGGACTCATCAATCATTCCACACGAAAGCAGCAAAAAATTGTCTTCAGATGTATGTGACTTTGAATTGTTCGATGCTATTAGTAATACATGCGTGACCTTCATGTGATCTCACTGTTTCAGGAGTGTGAATAAGAATACTGAAAGCTGTAATGCAAAACATAAGCAAAACAAGTTAAAAGAGAAGGGATGGATTTTTGTGGTCGTAATACAGTTATATGAAGAAAAACGAGCGCATTCCATGCGTACAAATGCGCTGTTGTTGCACATATTAGTTGTCATACATTCATACCTACCGTCATCCTATTCCATCACTTGTTGAATTTTATGTGTCTGCATTACAAATAAGACATCGCTAAGGTGTCTCATCCGAAAAAACTATTCTTCTCCATTTCTCCATTTTATGGCAGGTTGAATACAAAATTGGATCTAATGTCGTAAAAGATTTGTCGGCAGTTTCTGTCACTCTTAAATCAGATGACATAATCGTAACAGTAACATGAGATTTATAACTGGACTTTTAGGTGAGTATAAAAAGGAATTTTAGAAAAAATATTGAATGTACGTCAGCAATGATGATTGCAACGCGGTTTGGGTGGAGAAGTTGAGGTTTTCCTGGTTTTCTCTTTAGCAGAAAATGGATGTGGGCAAGTTTCCACTGAAGGAATTTCTAAGAAGGTATTCCTTCCTTTGCACCCACTCTAAATATAATTTATTGTATTAATTTTGTGACTGATTGGAAACTGTATTGTTCCTCTTGCTATGATCTTGCTTTCATAATATTCCTATTCCTTGGTCAAGAGATTTAAGTAATAAAGACAAAGACATTAAAAAGTATGCTGTGAAGGCCAGTAATTGGATAAAATCAGTTTGACTAGATAAAATTAATACATCTAAGAAGACATATTCCTTCCTTCCACCTATTCTAGATATAATTCAGTGTATTATTTTTGTGATCGAATGGAAGCTGTCTTGTATTCTCAGTTGTACCATTCCTTGGCGAGGAGACTGAAGTAATACTGGCAAGAGAACATTAAAAAGTGTGTTGCGAATGTCAGTCATTGGATAAAATCAGATTGATTGGATAAAATTAATACATTTAAGAAGACATATTCCTTCCTTCCACCTATTCTGGAGTACTTAATTCGGTGTATTGACATTTTTGTGATCGAATGGAAGCTGTCTTGTGACTGGTGAACCATTCTTGGCGAGGGGAGCTAGTAATACTGGCGAGAACATTAAAAGTATGTTGCAGATGTCAGTCATTGGATGAAAAATCTATAGATTGATTGGATAAATTAATACATTTAAAAAAAAAGAAAGAAGACATATTCCTTCCTTCTACCTATTCTAGATATAGTGGTGTATTATTTTGTGATCGAATGGAAACTGTCTTGTATTCTTGGATTGAACCATTCCTTGGCGAGACTGAAGTAATACTGGCAGAGAACATTAAAAGTGGCTGATGTCAGTCATTGGATAAATCGTTGATTGGATAGAATTAATAGCCATTTAAGACATATTCCTTCCTTCTATAAACCTTCTAGATGTAATTCGATATATTATTTTTGGCGATCTGGAAGCTGTCTTATGATGATGTAGTTGAACCCATTCAGCAACTTGAGGAGACTAGTAATACTAGCAAAGAGAACATTAAAAGTGTGTTGCGAATGTCAGTCATTGGATAAAATCAGATTGAATAAAAAAATTAATACATCTAGAAGACATATTCCTTCCTTCCATCTATTCGA
Organism: Araneus ventricosus; assembly: GCA_013235015.1. NCBI lineage: Eukaryota > Metazoa > Arthropoda > Arachnida > Araneae > Araneidae > Araneus > Araneus ventricosus. Next base: position 13,359 of record BGPR01002819.1, on the reverse strand, counting down.
TGTAATTCGAGTGTATTATTATTTTGTGACCGAATGGAAAGCTGTCTTGTATTCTTCGTTGAACTTCATTCCTTGGCGAGGGGAGACTGATAATAACGGCAAGAGAACGACTACAGGAGCACAAATTCATGGCAGGGGCTAGCAAGTAATAACAGCAAAGAACATTTTGATAAATTTCCATTCCTTGGTGAGGGAACCGTAATACTAGCAAGAACATATTAAAAGTGTTGCAGATATCAGTCATTGGATAAAAGAAAATCAAGATTGATTGGATAAAATTAATACATTTAAGAAGACACTTATTCCTTCCTTCCATCTATTCTGAATATAATTCTTTATATTATTTTGTGATCAGATGGAAGCTGTCTTGTGATGCTAAATTTAAGAACCCATTTCCATGGCTTGAGAGACTGGAAATGTAAGCAAGCAAGAGAACGATACTTCCATTCAACCCAGCTGAAGTAATAACAGCAGAGCAAAAATTTCCTTGAGGTAGGGAGCCAAGTAATACTGGCAAGAGAATTTTTGATTAAAAGAATAATTTGCAGAATCATGATCATTGGATAAAATCTTGAATTGATTGGATAAAATTAATACATTTAAAGAAGACATATTCCTTCCTTCCATCTATTCTAGATGTAATTCAGTGTATTATTTTTTGTGATCAGATGGAAACTGTCTTGTATTCTTCGCGTTGGTCCACATTCCTTGGCGAGGAGACTGAGTAATAACAGCAGAGAACATTAAAAATTTCCATTCCTTGGCGAGGAGACTGAAATAATAGCAGAAGACATTAAAATTTCCGTCCTTGGTGAGGAGACTTAAATACTGGCAAAGAGACATTAAAGTGTATTGTTGCAGTCTTCAGTCATTGGATAAAATGCAGATTGATTGGATAAAATTAATACACTAAGAGAAGACATATTCTTCCTTCACCTATTCTAGATATAAAATCAGTGTATTATTTTTTTTTTTACATGCGACCAGATGGAAGCTGTCTTGTATTCTTAGTTAGACCATTCCTTGGCAGGGAGACTGAAGTAATATGAAGAGAACATTAAATATTTCCATTCCTTGAGAGGAGACTTAAGTAATACTGGCAAGAGAACATTAAAAAGTGTGTTGAATGTCAGTCATTGGATAAAATCAGATTGATTGGATAAAATTAATACATTTAAGAAGACATATTCCTTCCTTCCACCTATTCTAGATGTAATTCGGTGTATTATTTTGTATGACCAAAATGGAAGCTACACATCTTGTATTCTTAATTGAACCATTCCTTGGCGAGGAGACTGGAAATAACGGCAAAAGAGAACATTAAAAAATTTCCATTCCTTGGTGGTGGGGGAGACTTAAGTAATGCAGCGAGAACATTAAAAGTATGTTGCGAATGTCAATTTGGATAAAATCAGATTGATTAGATAAAAAATTAATACATCTAAGAAGACATATTCCTTCCTTCCATCTATTTTAGATATGAATTCAGTTTGTATTATTTTGTGACCAGATGGAGCTGTCTTGTATTCTTCGTTGAACCATTCCTTGGCGAGGAGACTGAGTAATAACGAAAGGAGAACATTAAAATTTCATTCCTTGGCAGGGAGACTGAGTAATAACTGACGAGAGAACATTAAAATTTCCATTCCTTGGTGAGGAGACTTAAGTAATACTGGCAAGAGAACATTAAAAGAATTATTGAACACGAATGTCAGTCATTGGATAAAATTGAATTGATTGGATAAAATTAATACATTTAAAAGAAGACATATTCCTTCCTTCCCCATCTATTCTAACAATTCAGTTATGTATTATTTTTTGTGATCAAGACCGACTATCTTATTCTTCGTTGAACCATTCCTTGTGAGGGCAGCCAAGTAATAACAGCAAAGAGGAGTAAAAATTTCTCATGGGGAGGAGACGCTGAAGTAATAACAGCAGCAAGAGAACATTAAAAAAATTTCCATTCCTTGGTAGGAGACTTAAATGGCATACTGAGAGTGACATTAAAGGAAGTGTGTTACCGAATGTCAGTCATTGGATAAAATTGATTGGATAAGGTGTAACTACATTTAAGAAGACATATTCCTTCCTTCCACTGACTAGATATAAATCGATGTATTATTTTTTGTGACCAGATGGAAGCTGTCTTGTATTCTTGGATTGAACCATTCCTTGGCGAGACTGAAGTAATAACAGGCATTAAAAATTTCCATTCCTTGGTGAGGAGACTTAAGTAATACTGGCAAGAGAACATTAAAAAGTGTGTTGCGAATGTCAGTCATCGGATAAAATCAGATTGATTGGATAAAATTAATACATTTAAGAAGACATATTCCTTCCTTCCACCTATTCTAGATGTAATTCGGTGTATTATTTTTGTGACCGAATGGAAGCTGTCTTGTATTCTTAGTTGAACCATTCCTTGGCGAGGAGACTGAAGTAATAACGGCAAGAGAACATTAAAAATTTCCATTCCTTGGTGAGGAGACTTAAGTAATACTGGCAAGAGAACATTAAAAAGAAGTATATTTTGAATGTCAAGTCTCATTGGATAAGATTGATTAGATAAAATTATTACATCTAAGAAGACATATTCCTTCCTTCCATCTATTCTAGATGTAATTCAGTGTGTTTGTGACCAGATGGAAGCTGACTCTTGTATTCTTCGTTGAAGACCATTCCTTGGCAGGAGGTTGAAGACTGATAGCAGCAGAGAACATTAAAAAATTCCATTCCTTGGCGAGGAGACTGAAGTAACGAAAGGCAAGAGAACATTAAAAATTTCCATTCCTTGGTGAGGAGACTTAAGTAATACTGGCAGAGGAAACATTAAAAGTGTGTTTATCAGTCATTGGATAAAATCAAAGTTGATTGGATAAAATTAATACATTTAAAGAAGACATATTATTCCTTCCTTCCATCTATTCTAGATGTAATTCAATTGTATTATTTTTTGTATGGAAGCTGTCTTGTATTCTTCGTTGAACCATTCCTTTGGCGAGGAGACTGGTAATAACGGCTTAAAGGGAGCATTACTGCATTCATGGGAGGAGACTGAAGTAATAACGGCAAGAGAACATTAAAAATTTCCATTCCTTGAGTGACTTAGTAATACTGGCAGAACATTAAAATTGTGTTGCAGATATCCCAGTCTTCATTGGATATTGTAGATGGTAATGGATAAAATTAGCTACATTTAAAGACATATTTATTCCTTCAGCGCTATCCTGATTCAGATGTAATTCGATTCTACTTATTATTTTGCAGCGATCCGAGCTGTCTTGTAAACTAGCAATTGAACTTCATTCTAACCCAGCGAGGGCGAAGTAATACTAGCAAGAGAACATTAAAAGTATTTGCGAATGTCGATCATTTGATAAAATCAGATTGATTGGATAAAATTAATACATTTAAGAATACATATTCCTTCCCTTCTACCTATTCTATAGAATTCGTTGTATTATTTTGTGATCGTAGGAACTTCATACTTATTCTTGTGTAATTCCTTGAGGAACTTTGAAGAATAGCTAGCAAGAGAAGAGCATTAAAAATAATGTTTGCGAAGATCAATGTCATTGGATGAAATCAGATTGACAGTTGGATGAAAGATAATACATTTAGAAGACATATTCTTCTTCTCCTATTCTAGTATATTCTCGATGTATTATTTTTTTTATACGAATGGAAGCTGTTTGCTTGTTAGAACCATTCCATTGCGAGGAGACTGAAGTAATACTGGCAAAGACAACAAAATATGTTGCGAATGTCAATCTGGCAATAGATGTATTGGATAAAATTAATACATCTAAGAAGAAGACATATTCCTTCCTTCCATCCCTATTCCTAGATGTAATTCAGTGTATTATTTTTTGTGACCAGATGCGACTAATGTATGACCTTCTTCATTAGACGAACCATTCCTTGGCGAGGAGACTGGAAGTAATAGCAGCAGAGAACATTAAAAAAATTTCCATTCCTTGGCGAGGAGACTGGGGAAGCTAATAACGGCAAGAGAACATTAAGAATTTTACATTCACAGTGAGGGAGACTTAAGTAATACTGGCAAGAAACATTAAAAGTGTGTTGCGAATGTCAGTCGTGGATAAATCAGATTGATTGGATAAAATTAATACATTTAAAGAAGACATATTCTTCCTTCATCTATTCTAGATGTAATTCAAGTGCTTGTATTTTTTTTGTACGATCGAATGGAAGCTGTCTTGTATTCTTCGTTTGAACCATTCCTTGGCGAGGGAGACTGACTTAACGACAAGAGAACATTAAAATTTCATTCACTCCTTGAGCGAGGAGATTTGAAATGGCAACAGAGAACATTAAAATTTCATTCCTTGGTGAGGGAGACTTAGTAATATACTGGCAAGAGAATTGCATTAAAAGTGTTGCAGATGTCAGTCATTGGATAAAATCTGAATTGGAGGATTGGATAAAGGTGTACATTTAAGAAGACCTCTTCCTTCCTTCATCTGTTCTAGATGTGAATTCAGTATTATTTTGTGATCGAGGTAATGGAAAAGCTGTCTGTGATGCTTCGTTGAACCATTCCTTGGCGAGACTGAGTAATAACGGCTTGAGAACATTAAAAAAATTTCCATTCCTTGGCGAGGACTGAGTAATAACGGCTTGAAGAACGATAAAATTTCCATTCCTTGGTGGGAGACTTAAAGTACTGGCAAGAGAACATTGGTGTGTTGCAGTGTAGTCATTTGGATAAAATCAGATTGATTGGATAAAATTAATACATTTAGAGACATATTCCTTCCTTCCATCTATTCTAGATGTATTCAGTGTATTATTTTGTGTGATCGATGGAAACTGTCTTACTTATTCTTGAAAGTTGAACCATTCCTTGGCGAGGGGCAAGTAATAACGGCAAGAAGGTAAAATATTTTCCTTGGTAGGGGCAAGTAATACTGTCAATACATGTTTGCGAATGTCAGTCATTGGATAAATCTGAATTGATTGGATAAAATTAATACATTTAAGAAGACACTATTCCTTCCTTCCACCTATTCTAGATATAAATCGGTGCGTATTATTTTTTTTTGTGACCGAATGGAAGCTGTCTTATTCTGGATTCAGACCATTCTGGCGAGGAGACCTTGAAATGTCACCTTAAAGAACGACATTAAAAAAAAAATTTCCATTCCTTGGTGAGAGATAATACTGAAGAACATTAAAAGTATGTTGCGAATATCAGTCATTGGATAAAATCAGATTGATTGATCAAGTGTATCAGAAGACATATTCCTTCCTTCCGCTAATCTATCTGAACTTCTAGATGTAATTCGGTGTATTATTTTTTGTGACCGAATGACTATCTTGTATTCGTTGAACCATTCCTTGTGAGGAGACTGAGTAATAACAGCGAACATTAAAAAATTTCCATTCTGCGAGAGACTGAAGTAATAACACGACAAGAGGAGAACATTAAATTTCCATTCCTTGGTGTAGGAGACTTAGTAATACAGCAAAGAGAACATTAAAGATATATTTACCCAGAATGTCTAAGTCGTGGACAAAATCAGATTGGATAAAATTAATACATTTAAGAAGACATATTCCTTTTCCTTCAATATTCTAGATATGGTGTATTATTTTGTGATCAGATAAAACTGTCTTATCATTGCTTAGATTGAACCGATGTGGCGAGGGAGACTGGAAGTAACACAGCAGAGAACGATGCATTCCATTCCTTGGCGAGGGGAGACTGAATGCTTACAGCAGAAGAACATTAAAATTTCCATTCATGGTGGGGAACTTAGAAAGCAACACTAGCAAGAAGAACATTAAAAGTGTGTTACGTCAGTCATTGGATAAAATCAGTTGATTGGATAAAATTAATACATTTAAGAAGACATATTCACAGCTACACTTCTATTCTAGATATAATTCGGTGTATTATTTTTTGTGATCGAATGGGCTTCTCTTGCATTCTTCAGGTGAAAACGATCCTTGGCGAGGAGATTTGAAGTAATAACAGCAAGAGAACACATTAAAATTTTCCATTCCTTAGCAGGGGAACCAGTAATAACGGCAAAGAGAACATTAAAAAAATTTCCATTCAGTGAGGGAGACTTAAGTAATACTGGCAAAGAGAACATTAAAAGTGTATTTTTTTTAGATATCAGTCATTAATGGATAATCCAGATTGATTGGATAAATTAGCCACATTTAAGAGAACATATTCCTTCCTTCCCATCTATTCCTGATGTAGTGCTGTGCTTTTGTGATGCGAATGGAAACTGTCTTTAGCATTCTTAGTTGAACCATTTCATGGCGAGGAGACTGAGTAACGGCAAGAGAACATTAATGTTCCATTCCTTGGTGATGGGAGACTTAGTAATACTATCAGAAATTTTTTTTGCATTAAATTGTGTTGCAGATGTCAGTCATTGAATCAGATTGATTGGATCAAATTAATACATTTAAGAAGACATATTCCTTCTTCCAAAATATTCACAGATATGATGATTGTATTACACCTTTGATCGAACCATTTGCATGTATTCTTAGTTGAACCATTCACGCCCAGCGAGACTGAAGTAATGCAACAGAAGAACTACACGGTAAAGAATTGCCTATTCCTTGGTGGCAGGAGACTTAAAATACTGGCGAGAACATTAAAAGTGTGCTGCAGATATCAGTCATTGGACAAATCGAGAGGATTTATTAAGATTAAATTAATGCATTTAAGGAACATATTCCTTCCTTCTACATATTCTAGATAGTCATAATTCGTGTATTGTTTTGTTGTCAGATGGAGGCTGTCTTGTATTCTTCAGACCATTCCTTGGCGAGGGAGACTGAAGTAATAACGGCAAGAGGAGAACATTAAAAAAATTTCCATTCATGGCAGGGAGACTGATAACGGCAAGAGAACATTAAAAAAATTTCCATTCCTTGGTGAGGGAGACTTAGTAATACTGGCAGAGAACGATGCAAAGTGTGTTTGCAGATGTCGGTCATTTGGGTGAATCCAGTGCAAGGTCAGCACATTTAAAGAGAAGACACATATTCCTTCTACCTTCTACCTATTCTAGATGCTTAATTCATTGTATTATTTTTTGTTATCAGATAGGCATCTTGTATTCTTCGTTGAACCATTCATGGTGAGGAGACTGAAATAGCCTTACTTGAGAGAACATTAAAAATTTCCATTCCTTGTGAGGAGACCCAAGTAATACTGGCAGAGAGAACATTCCAAAGTGTCCATTGTTGCAGATGTCAGTCATTGGATAAAATCAGATTGATTGGATGAGTAATACATTTGAAGACATATTCCTTCTTCCACCTATTCTAGATGAATTCGGTGTAGTATTATTTTTTTGTGATCAGATGGAAGCTGTCTTGTATTCTTCAAGTTGAACATTCCTTGGCGCGAGACCCAAGTAATAACGGCAAGAGAACATTAAAAATTTCCATTCCTTGGCGAGGAGACTGAAGTAATATGAAACATTAAAAAGTGTGTGCAGATATCAGTGTTGGACCGTTGATTGGATAAAGAGTGGCCATTTAGAACGCATAATCCTTCAACTTCCACCTATTCTAGATATGAACTGATTTGTATTATTTTTGTGATCCAGATGGAAGCCGTCTTGTATTCACCCAGTTGAACCATTCCTGGTGAGGAGACTGAAGTAATAACAGCAAGAGAAAGGTTTTATTAAAAAAAATTTCCGCATGGTGAAAGAACCCAAAGTAATCATACTGGCAAGAGGACATTAAAAGTAATGTTGCGAATGTCAGTCATTGGATAAAATCAGATTGATTGGATAAAATTAGGTTGATTGCTTAAATTTGTATTTTTAATTGTTTTGGCTTTGGTTATACGAATAGAAGTATTTTATTTGTAAAATATTTTCTGTAGTAATTGGGTAGTAATTTAGATCACGCAAATCCTTTTTATGTGAAAGAAATATTGTCGACTGCAAGAAAGGTAAAGAAAGGGCTGTGATTTTCTCCTATTCGTTTTCGCATAACTATTCATTATAACAAATGGAAATGAATGGA
>BGPR01002818.1:105858-159910 GCA_013235015.1 Araneus ventricosus | reverse complement strand
AAGTTACGTATTGCTCATTCTACTTCGCGTGGAATTTGCATCTTTCACACTTAATCGAATTAACAGGTTAAAAATAAGAACATTATCTGGTAGAATCAATACCTCGTGAGTAAATTCATTTTATTAAAAAAATTGTAATGTATAAAAAAGAGCTTTTTCAATTACTTGTTTTAAAACCCGAAGTCAGAAAAGACGGAAGATTTATAGTTTCAAGTACCAAAGGGTCTGAATTATAATTCCCATTATGCCTATTTAAAACTTGCGTGTACTACATTTCCCTCAAAACATCTTCATGTATTTTCACTTTTATTTATATAGGCTAGCTGAAGTACCTGGATTGTTCGAAATAAAAAGATTCACTTCCAATATATCAATATTTAAAACACTTAATATAAAATAGTAGAACACAGAAAATCATCGCATCGTCCGAGACTTAAAAAAAAAAAATTTTAATGAGAGTAACAGTTGAACCAAACGATTTGAAAAACTTCCAAAAGCCAATTTTCTCTATAAGTTATTAATTTTTAAAGGATGGACATAGATATAAATAACCATAAACTTGTATACTTCCGGCCAGCCTAAGCACAAGGAAGTACAGATTTAAATAAACATTGCAAGTGTCAACTCGTAAGAAGATAAATAAAATTGTTCATAATATCTGCAATATTTCCATTCGAAAAGAATGAAAATATAGTTTTTCGTAGACATAGAAACAGTTTTTAATTCATAAATTTATGGAATTAATTGTCACGAAATCTTTACGCTTCATAGTATTTGTAAGCAAAATTTGAAGAAAATTTATTCAGTACTTTGGATTTCTATACTGTTAAAAAATAAAGAATTTTTGTTTTATTTATACATATAGGCAGAGTTTCAACAGTAAATTCGTGGTATAACACGGCAAAAGTTTATTTACTTACAAAAGACAACCAAATTTTGTTCTCTTACCATGAGTTGGATAATCAGCTTACTGTGGTACTGAGCTTCGAAGAATATATCTAATCGACTGTATGGGGCAGTAATTCCCAATCTACCACAGACAGTTAAGCTTTTATAGCCTCTTACACATCAGTTAGCCATATGATCATATGGCATCATTCAGAATTTTTTTTTTGTATGCAGAACAAAAGCACTTCTTCTTTAAGTTGTCAACTATAGATAAAAAAAACATGAAAAATTTTTAATAGATCCAACAGGCAAATACCTAACTCTTTAGGATTTCAATTTGAATAAGGTTCATATTTGTGTGCATAACGTTCTCGACTCCTTTGAAAATAGATCCTAGATTATCATTCTGAATGGGTTGGCGTGGCAGGAAAATAAACATATAAAAAAATCATGATCTGAAAGATCTTTTAGGAAATAACAGATTTTTTTGTGTGTAAAATGCTCGGAATCAAATTATTGTCTAACAAAAAATATAATTTGAGTCCGCTTTGCCTTTAGAATCTGAATCTATTGATTTGAAGCATAGCTACACACTCAAGCAAATTAACGGGTCTGATCTTGTACTCCAGTTGTTGGGTGGTTTCGCTTTCGGACCCGGACGTTAATGGCTTTTTTCTCGATGCCAAAGGAGTCTGATTCATCGTACTCAGTCGTTTTGAACATCTCGCTTTTAAGCTGACAGCTATTCCTGCGCGCCAGCAAATCAACGATCGCATGCGAGTATTTTTTTTGTTTATATGGTTTCAGATCTCAGTTCGAGTATCCTTAAAGGAACCAGAAGCTTGAATTTTTACATCCCGATTCGAATGAGTGCTGGATTTATTTGAAAAAGTATCACATGTTAAGTGCAGGAAGTTGATCGCGTCATATTTTCAAAGACTACCTAGGTAAGAGGTAGGAAGATTTAACTTCTTCTTATAAGATGTCATATAATGATACTTCTATAAACCCAGTTTAAGAGGTAAACCATTATCTTTACAAAAATAGCCATTCATTTAGTAATATTATAATTTATAGAGATAAATAGTTTTTTTTTCATATATTGATGTAATTTACCGTTTTCTAGGTGGAAAGTATAAACTTTTTCCATACCAATTATTTTAACATTGATATAAATCTTATAAATACTATATCAAACCGATTGTTTATTTTTCCAATTCACATAAGAAATAAAACACTTGAAAAAAGTTATTACAACTATCAATGAGTTTTCACAAATTAAAAAATTATATACTTTATCAGAAACAAGAAAAATTCTCTTTATATAGATTTTGCAATTACTTTTTATAAATATTTGACAGAAATTTCTTGATTATGACCATAGAAAAAAATGTAATGAATATCTAACAGAATAAGGTCATTCCACACTCAATGATTAAAACAAATGTTAAATGTTACCCTTAATTTAATTTAATAAGAAAATATTAGTAACTTAATCTTTTTAAAATGTAAGTGATCTTAGCTAATTATCAAATCATTCATTGGTCTTATCTTGATGGGAATAGTAAAGATTTAACTACATTTTAAAGAATTTAATTACTTTGGAATTGTCGTATTAAATTATTTAAATTCGATAAAGATTTAACTACTTTTTAAAAAATTAAAAATGTGATACACATCAGATTGGTCAAATGGATTACATTTATCCCTGATAAACCTTTTCAAACCTAATTAATCTGAGCATGACCTCCATTTTAAAAGAAAAGAATTTGATAAATTCAGTATCAGAAACACAACTATCCTCTGAATAGTTTACAGAAAGGTACAGAGCTGGCGAGAAATCGAGTCCTTTTTCGATGAGCAGAGATCCCAACCGGTTGGAAAAACGTACGATTTGAAATGCACCTTGCCGTTAACAACAGGTGAAGACGTCTCCCACACACAACCATGGGTATCCAGAATAGACCCCAAATCAATTGAGGATTCTGTTTCATTCAGCTGCGAAATTACACTTTCAATGAATCAATTTTCATTTGTTAGATGTCACAAAAACCACCCCCAGGATAGTGCAATTTTAGTTTGCAGCAAGCTTGCCACAAATTTGTCATGACAAGAGAGTGCAAGTTTGCTGTACCTATTATGACAAGTGTGCAAGCTAGCAGTGTTGCAGCAAGTTAACGAAAGTCTGAAGTCACTATGAAACGAACTTGGTATAAGTTTGCCGTGTGTCAAACTTTGGTAAAATTATAGCAAAACACGAACACAAATTCAGGATAGAACTCGCGACCCCGGTTCCGAAGGGGGGGACGCCACCGTTGAGCCAGCTGAACTCTGAGTAGTGAGAGGATTTTCGCTAAAACATCGTTCGATGCGATCTGCATAGCCGTTTTATTTTAAACTATTTTCTGGTTTTCATTAATTTTTTTTGGTTGAGAATATGACGAAGTCAAAGAGAGAGCGATTTTCGCCATAATAACGGCGTTGTTAGTAGAATAAATTATGAAATTAGAGTTCAAAAGTAATACTTTTAAAATGGGACAAAATGTCTAGTTATTATTTTTCAACAAACACGACTGTTTTTAGATTTAATTTTTGTTTATAAACGTTAAATTTCAAAAAAATAAAAAAGAAAAAGGCGATATAGTTTCTTTAAAGTGAGAGTGATATATTTAGTAAAAAAGATGGAAAAATGCTTCCAAAACTTTTTATAAAAAAAGCTATTTTTCACAAATTATCATTGATTTCCATTGAATTATCAAAAAAGAATTACGGTCTAGGAGATGCTATTAAAAAATCGATGCTTTAAACAGAGACAAAGATAATTATCTCTTTATTGTGCTATCTTTGCAGGAGTTTGTCGGTATACTCTACGTAAGTTTGATTTGCAAAAGAGGTGGCGCTATTTGTCGCATCGAACTTGCTACAAGTTCGATCTGCTTTCTTGACGCGTCAAATTTCGCTGCGACAAGTCAAAATCAAACGCATACAAACTTACGTACATATCTGGGCCTATTTCTTCTGCCTAGCCTTTGTGACTCTTTCTGTTCGGTATGAATGGATATGAGCTATTCTGAGTACCCCTGGTTGTCCTGTTAATGCGGAACTCCAACCCAACCGGGGCAACGAATAGACCCCTTTAATCAAGGCAAAGTACCCCATGCAGCATCCTCTAATTAAAGTTGAAGATTTGTGACCTGATTTCGAGGAAGATCAGACCTGGTACTCGTTAATCCTCCGACAATTTATCCCGCGGGTTGAAAGCAAGTCTATTTTCTGCTGCATCCTGCGATTTTCTCAAACTAATGGGCTTACTTAGAACTTTTAAAACTTTGAATCATATTATACTAATAAAGCCTTGTTATGTAAATAACAATTCGCAAGGTTCAACGGTATTTGAACATGTTTTCAAACGTTGCATCTAAATAGTAATTTTAAAATTCGGCAGTCAGATAGCAGCCCGTTTCCTCGGTTAGAGACGTCACTTCTTTCCAGTTGTTTGACTGGGAAAAGTGACGTTCCCAACCCCAAATTGGGGTACCTGTATCAGACCCGTAAATTTACCATCCTAGGTCAAACAGTGTTACGTTGGTGTGAAAGTATTGTAATGCTGACTCTAATGTCATCCGACCGTGGTTCAGATTAGTTCGACTTGTAATTGTTGGGTGACTACTTTCTCCACAACGGCTGGGAAAAGTGACGTCTCCAACTCCAACCTAACCGGGGTACCAGAATAGACCCGTAAATTTACTCATCCGTCAAACAGTGTTACGTTGGTGTGAAAGTATTGTAATGTTGATTTAATGTCATCCGACCGTGGTTCAGATTATAGAGCCCATTCTGCACGCCATTGGGAGACGCCGTTTTCTCCGTTGTTAACGGCTGAAAAGTGACGCCTCCTGAACCCAACTGGGGGGTACCAGAATAGACCCCTCAAGCGGCTTGTCGCAAATCAGCTCTCGTTCAACTATCTCTGTTAAGTTATCAAATCATTTGACAATAAATTTCAGCTTAGTTTAGTTATATTAAAGTAACGTTTTGAAGCAACACGAGGGCTATTTGGGGACGGACCTAGAGATTTTGAACCGAGGTCAGATGACGAGGGCGATACCTGAACTGCTCCCTCTCCAAACTTCCACACCAATACCAGCGGGAGCGACGGACCCTCTTACGTATGATTTTAATGAATAGCCCACATACACGGCGCATCTTTCAGTGAAATCGGCAGTTTTCGAAACCTGAGCCTTCCGGCCCCAAAGCCGAGATCTTATCACTAGACCACCAGTTTTCTTAAACTCGATTCAACATTAATCATCCAGTCTGTGAATCAACAATCGGAAAGTCCTAATCTATATTACGAAATAGTGATGATGCTATATCTAAGAGATGAAAAGTACCTACACCAGCAAGCAATGAATGCTTTTTACGGAGCACACGAACTCTAGTTTCACAATCTCCGAACCTGGCAAGTAACATCGTTGACTCTGACTTAAAAAATTGAAGGAAACCTAAAAGTAACTGATAAGTTTAATTTAATTATATCAACGTCCCGTTTTAAAGCAACACGAGGCTAGCTCTCAAACCTGTTTATAGATAACGAGACGACATCCTCCACACCCCCCTGCACCACACACACCAGCGAGAGGACGTATGGCAAAATCAGACTTACGTTCAACAGAATCACAAACACGACGGATCTTCAGTGGACTCGGTATTCAAACCTGGAGCCCTCCGACCCCGAAAACTCAACACTAGGCCACCGTGGTCCTCAATATTTAATCTTTCGTCTGCCGAAATACCTACTAAGCATATATCTCCCACTTTTTTATACTGATTTCTAAAGTTACTAACCAACCGAAGATTAAGATGCAAATGTCTAACCTTGAATAACTGAATGTTGGATTTTGTTATTAAGTTGAAATTTGCTGGTACCTGCCCTTATCAACCCAACTTGAAACCTGGAGACAAAATAACCCAAATTCAAATAAGTTGTGTGGCACACGAGAGGAGGGGGGAAGGAAAGGGAGAGTTAGTGTTAAATCGCCGGAAGGAATTTTTGTTTCCACTGAGGGAACAATTCTAATTAACTACACTAATTAGAACCATATTCCATTCCATACTTTGAGTACTTCATCGGTATGCGTCATGTATAAAAGTTTTTTTTTTTTTCAGAATTATTTTTTAAAATTGATCATGTTTGGCAAATCGGAGAATGGTTGACAGAACATCCTCCTGAAGTTCCTGGTGACTTTTCACAGAGTTGGAATTCTATACTGCAAACTGTGAACAAGTTGCAGGCCGGATGCAAACAGATTAGACACAAATTTTGGAGTGCGAAATTTGTTAAATTCCGAATGACATTTAAAACATTATTTTGCCAGGGCTATTTTGACGGGTGACGGAAATCGCTAATATAATCCATCCAAAGATTTCAGTGATAAAAAGTAATTGAATCAAATAGCTCTCGACTCTTTTACTCGTAAAAACTATAACCCTTTGAAAAATTCCACAATCTAATCCATTCGTCCGCATAGCGGCTCGTCCAAAGGGGCAAGCAATCCACCTCACTGCAAAAGTAAAGGCCTTTGCCCCTCACTTCTTCAAAGTTCCAAAATGAACGATCCATCGAAAAATGGATCCCAAGCTGAAGCTTTGCTGATATCATCGAAAGTTTCCACCATTTTTTTGTCTACTTCTGATCCAAAGAGCTGAAACTACAGATATGCTTTTCAAAAGCTTTGCAATCAAAATCGCTAATTTTAATAGTTAGAACTGTTTAATGCAACAAAAAGAATGTTTGCATGAATTCGAAGAAGATTTTTTTGAAAAGTTAGATATATGTAATCATTATTTTGTGAAGCAAAATCGTTAACTTCCAAAAAACTTCCCACGCTCTAGAAAGGTCTCTTCGAAATAGGCGGCAACCTTCCAGTTAGTCACAAAGTGTTAAATCGTTCTATTAAACGTAAATTGCTTTTTCAGTTGAGATGCTGCTTAAACACAAACGAAAGGTCTGAAAATGAGCTGGATATTTTCAATCTCTAAAGATGTAACATAACCCACCATCAAAGACTGCTAAAAATTGCATCAGTTCAAAAAGTCTCTGAAACATATGGATCTTGATATGGAAAAAAAATAAAGGGGATACAAATTTTTCAGAAAATGTACAAAAATACATCGCCTCTTGCCAGAAATATCCACGGAGATAACAGAACTGGAGGAAAAGATGCAAATTTTCTTTGCTGGAAGTGAACTCTGTGATATACATATTTCCATTACTTGACAAAACTAATCCGAATTCTCCTTGTGATACTTGCCCAAACCCGCATCATGTGCGAGAAGCCATGCTTAAGATCTTTAAAATCATACCTAGAAATAGTATGTGTCATGAGAGGCTTTCTACTTGCTGTTTTGAAGATAGAAAATACTGTAGATATTGACTTTACAAAGGTAATAGAACAATTTGCGAAAAACAAAAAATCGTAGTACGTCTTTCTCTTCTTCTAATTTTATACTGATGGATGGTTTTGTATAACATAACATCAACAAATAAATTTATAATGACCTGCTTTCTAGTGTTTGGGAGTACGCCGTTTTGTGACGACATCATTGATCGATTCACGAAAGCCGAAGAAAGAAGAATTAATTTTACGGTAAGTTGTTATATTTTTCTCATGTTGTTATTTCAAGGAGAATTGAAATTGAACTTTGAATTGGAAGGAGGGACTCATGGTGTTGTCCCTATTTTGAAATGCCGCGAATTTTAGAGAAGGTCATTGAATCAATAATGACGTTAAAATCCAATAATATAGTCTATTTAATAAAAAAAAAATCAGCGTCTCCACCCACACACTCTCGCATTCTTTGACCCCCACTTTTTTTTGGTGCAAATACGCCTATGTGTCCCAAGCATACAAAAGGGATTTCAGCTTATTTTTAATGAAATTAATTCAAGTGACTTCATAATTAACGACAAATGAAACTGCTAGATGTCAAGAGTGTTTTTTTTTTACGCTGTGTTTCACTTTTTTTTTTTTTTTTCATGTTGCAGATGAGCTTATGGAAATTGGTTTTCTCTTTGTTTATTACATTAAAATGCCTGTACTATAACCGTGTGATAATGCTTGGTCATAGAATCTTCAAAGTGGAAGTCCAAAAGCCATGCAAATAAAGTCAAGGTTTTTAATGTTAGTAAACAAAACAGAAAACTCGTCCATTATTGTTGATTTAATGGCTTAACAGCCAAATTTGAATAAACTGTGCCAATCAAATGGTAAAACTAAAACAAGTTTGAAACTTAGAAACAAAAGACCAATCGTTCTCGTTGATATAAAATCCAAATTTTCATGCAAGTTAAAGTAGGAAAGAGATAAAAAATATATATATTTAGAAAAATTTTATATCATTAAAAAGAAAATCTCTTATTAAAAGATAGGGTGAAGAAAATTATTGCAATATTTTCACTTGGCGTTTTTTAAGTACTAGTCATGAACAGAACGCCGCCGGTACTTAAGGAAGATTATAAAGTTTTAAAATCTCTGCATAGATAATGGGCTTCTTCTGTCAAGAGTGGCAAGAACAGATAATTCTTGTTGCTGTTCAATAACAGATATTTCTTCGAATGTTTCATGTGAATCATAATTTATTACATCTTCAATTTCTTTGTACTGCTAGTGCAGAGGTTCTCAACCTGTGGTACGCGAATTACTAGTAGGGGGTACTCGAAATCAAAGTCGGTAATGGCGGACGCTAAATTATAAAGGATTAAAAATGATACAGTATTTTGTAAAATACTACCCCTGATTACGAATGAATCATCAGTGTGTTCACAAAAGCTGTAGCTTCACTAGGAGCCAGTGTGGTATGCCTTTTATTTTTGTTCTAGTTTAGACTTATCGAGAACAATCCTGAAACCTCTCAAAGATTCTTCTTTTAAAGTTTTTATTAAAAGCATGATTAAACACAGGCATTATTAATTGCTGATTGGGATGCATAATGAATAACGACTGTTCACATAGCTTTGTGTTTTATGGGTGTTCAATTTGACTGATTTATTTTGTGGCACAAAACTGGTGTTTGTAGGCTATGCATGCTTAGTTTGAAGTGCTTTATCTCTAGAGTGACTTCAATTCGATATTGTTTGTTTTCTCAAAATGGACAAGTGGTTGAAAACTGGAACTCTTAAGAGATCGGCATCTAGAACTGAAATTCGAACCACCGATTTGGCACCTATGAGATAACTGTGGATCAGCAAGATGATAATCATGAAGTGCAAATGCCGACTGATTGGGCTGTTCAGGTAAGAAACAAAATTGATTTTGTTAAAAAAAATCTCAGAACGTCAGTGCGCCTCCGAAGAAGAGAAAATATTCTAGCGAATACTTAAAATATGGATTTTCCGTCACGGGTGATAGAGATTGTCCAAAACCACCCTGCGTTGTTTGTGGAGGGATATTGTCAAATGGCAGCATGAAACCATCTTTACTAATGCGTCATTTAGCGGCTAATTCAACTAACACCTGATTGTACAAATCTTTGGGTGGAGACATGGGCAACCTATACTACGTTACTTTTGCACACAGAAGTGAGATGACTTTCGCGAGGAAATGTACTCACAAGATTGTTTGAACTGAGACATGAAGTTCATGTGTTTTTTGAATACCACCCTTTTATGTTGAGTTCTAAATTTTATGAAAGTGAATGGTTGCAGTAGCTTGCGTACATATCTGACATTTTTTCAGAAATAAATGAACTTAATTTAGGATTGCAGAACCATTCCATAACCATTTTTAAGGTAACTGACAAACTCGAGTCAATGATTAAGAAGCTGAATTTTTGGGAATCCTGTTTTATAAATTAAAAAAAAAAAAAACAGTATGAAGTTTTTGAGACACTTCACAGCTTTTTATTTGAGAACGAACTTAAATTAACAAAACAAGTAAAAACTAGTATAATAGCACATTAAGGACTTAAGTTGTCATTCAGACAATATTTTCCGAGATATGGATTCTCTCGGACAGCCGAAGTGTTGTCCAATATCTTGATAATTGGAGAGACGTTAGTGACCGGAGGGGAATTGATATCATTAACAAATTCAAGAGCCTGTGCAATTATTGTGTTCTTCATCTATAATGGATACCATCACATACAAATTTAAAGTATAACGATATTGCTGATAGTCTTGCTAAAGAAGGTACTACCATGCCTCAGGCCTATGTAGAACCCCTGACCAACCGTGAGTTATACTCAAGAAGAAAGGCCCTTGTTAAAATTTTTTGGAGGCATCCACCAGCTCATTCATGGTATCTTAGTGAAGGCCCCAGTGCTACTATACATTTTAAGAGGATAAGAAAAACCAAACAGCTTTGGCTCGCTTATCATTCGGTCACTTAAAAACCCTCAGATTCTCTCGTGGTGATAAGTTGAATATCTGCACAAAGTGCAACATGATTGAGGCCACTCCGAAACATCTACTTGACTGTGTTACCTTGGTATATGATGACCTGCTTAAGCGACCGGATTTCGTGTTGGAGGTGATGAAGGCGAACGACATCATGGATCTGATCTGATTCAGATCAGAATGAAGAAGATATTTTCCAAAGCGCAGTGATGCAAATATGTGGATTTTAAATCCATTCAAAGAAGGGTTTTTTCAAAAAGCTGAAAAATTAACAATCTCTGAAAACGAAAAATTATTTGAACTTTCCACTGATTCTTCATTAGAATCTGAATTTAAAAAAAAGAAATTTGATTGACTTCTGGGTAGCAATGAAAGAAGAGTACTAAGAACTCGGTGTTAAAGCAATAAAATATTTAATACCTTTCACGAACACAGAACTTGTGGAAAGAGCATTCTCGTCCTATACATATATTAAGAATAAATATCGAAATAAGCTTGACGCAGCTCCAGACATGAGATTATATCTTTCTTCATTTGAACCCAATTTTATAAAACTCAGCTCCAAGGAACAAACTCAAGGATTGCATTGAAATTTTCTTGCGCTTGAATAACTGATTATGAAGTGTAATTTTTAGCTAACCTTATAAATTAATCTAAAATTATTACAATACTGTTTTTATTTGTTTTGCCGTTTAACTAATACTATTATTCGCGTTATTTGACTGTTAAGAGCATACCTAAGCCTTTAATATTATTGATAAAAACTTCTTTGCATAGACGAATGATTGGGGGGGGGGGTATGACAGTAGGGGGTACGCGAAAATGAAAACACTAATCAAGGGGTACACGAGGGAAAAAAGGTTGAGAACCCCTGTGCTAGTGGATAGATGAACTTTTGGTACAGATTCAGGATTGGAGCTTTTTAGAAAGCAATTTCTCATGATGATATTGGCTGGTTGCACAGAAATAGGAGATTCTTTAATCTGCATTGAATCAGTCCAGTCAGCAGGATCGTAGTCGTTTTGATGATTGTTGTGAAGAAGAGTCATGAAGATGGTTGTTCTCTTTCTTTCAAAATCATGCCACTATGTAGCCTTGAGAAAGCGCGACTTGGCGATATGCTCTCGTATGCTTAGGCTCATTTATCACTAGATTGTCAATTCATTGCAATGTGTATAATGTTTTAATTTTTCTTTTAACAAATTTCAAGCAATGTGTTTTAGCATGAATTAAATATGCTACTGTAGAAATGTACAAAAAATTCTATCCACTGATGCCGCATTCATCGCTATAGATTTTGCACGAGTACAGAAAAGGGAGGTTGACAACAGAAATATATATAGGATAATAGAATTTTGGCTGTGTTGAGAAAGTCATTGACATTTGTTTTTATTTCTTAAAATGTTGGTTATTTGATTTTTTTCTCTTAATTTAAATTTTAAACAATGTGTTTAATCGTAAACTGAGTGTATTGTTGCAGAAGTTGGTAAAGAATCCCATCCACTGATACCATATTCATCGCTGCAGACTTTGCATTAGTTGAGAAAAAGGGTGATATTGACAAGAGAAATATATATATTATTGTATAATTTCAGACAAAAGGTTCATCATTATTATTCAAAATCCTTCAGTTATGCACACAATTCTTCCACAGACATTCTCCATTTCAAAAATTAGTAAAAAAAAAAAAAAAAAAATTAATAATAAAAAAAGTGGTTTTTTTTTTTTTAATGAGAGAGCAAATAATGTTTTTGTTCAGATAGGTTTCCATACATAATGGCTACCGATCAGCAGAAGCCAATACGCGTTTTCTGTTTTAGTTTTTCTTGAATATCTTGAGTTACAATTGATTTAACAAATAAAAGAGCGTAAAATTCCCTTACAAATCGAAGCTCTTATTTTTCTTCTAGCTTTAATAGTTTCACAGATACTGGCTCTCAAAAATGGGAGATGTACAATAATTTATGACCACTGTACCCATCTGAAAAAAAAATCGCAGTTGTAACATTTTTTAAATGGGTCCAATAATTTATGACTACCCTGTATTTTTTTTTAAAAATATTTAATATTTACTTTCTTTTTATTCATGGTTACAAATCAAAAGCTGATTAAAAAGTATAGATTGCATTATTATCAAATGGAGGGTTAAGTTAAAGCACAGTGCGTAGTGAGAAATTGCTGCACAAATTAAGCGCTTTTAAGGACTTTTTAAGCACCTTAGCCAAAAAAAATTAAGCACCTTTGTACATGCATGCATATGTCGACTCATGTATTTTCTAAGCACATGATGATTTCTGTTTTATAATAATGCATAGCTTTTATTGAAAATTTAAAAATATATTTTTTAAATTTTATTATTTATTTCCGTATTTGCACAACGTCTGGTATTGTAAAATAAAGGATGTATTTTTGATTCTACAAAAAAAATTAAACATGATAATGCAAATTGTCATTATCAAAAATTAAATCAACTTTTATAAGATTAACAATAAAAATATGTTACCTTTTTCAACATTTCTTAAAATTAACAAATTACCAGTTAACTTGCCCCTTCGGGATTATAATTCCAGTATTTCAATATACAGCATTACCCATTGTTGAAGCAAAAGGAGGCATAAAAAAGGTCATTAATAGTCCAGTCAATGAAGGGTTTGAAAAAAAAAAAAACCATTAAATCATATAGTTTTGAAAATTGGCACACATGTTCGTGATAGTCTCCTGATGAACATACAAAAGTCCCTGGTCCTGAATGATTTAACGAATTAGAGAGCGTAAAATTCCCTACAAAAATATGCTTTTATTTTTCTTCTAGCTTTTATAGTTCCTGAGATAAAAGGTCTCAAAGTTTGCCGCCATCTTGGATTCAATACCCCTTTTTTAAGTGTTTTTTAATATGTCGAAAACTATTTGATTTGCAAATTTGTTGTAATCAGCAAATTAATGAGCGTAAAATTCCCTACAAATGCATGCCTTTATGTTTCTTCTATCTTTAATAGTTTCCGAGATAATGGGTCTCAAAGTTCGCCGCCATCTTAGAATTATCCCCTTTTTCTCAGTTTTTCTTCAATATCTCGAAAATTTAGTTTTCAAATCACACGCGATACAACAAATTAAAGAACGTAAAATTCATTACAAAAGAGTGCTTTTATTTTTGCTCTAGTTTTAATAGTTGCCGAGATAGTAGCAAATTTTGAAGCCCATTATCTTTGGATTTCATCCCCCTTTTTAAGTTTTTCTTAAAAATCTCAGAAACTATTAAAACTAAAAGAAAATTAAAAGCATGTATTTGTAGGGAATTTTACGATCATTAATTTGTTGTATTATATGTAATTGAAAATTGAATAGTTTTTGAGAAATTCAAAAAAGACGGGAAAAGGGGGATGATATTAAAGATGGAGGCAAATTTTGAGATCCATTATCTCAGAAACTATTATAGGTATAAGAATAATAAATGCATGTATTGGTAGGTAATTTCATGCTCTTTAATCTGTTACAACAATTGTAAGTTGAAAACTGAATAGTTTTCGAGATATTAAAGAAAAACTTTAAAAAAAGGGGATGGAATCCAAGATTGCAGCGCGACCCGCACCCCCAGGACCAGGGGCTTTTAGTATGTTTAACAAAAGCCTCTCGCGTACATGTGTACCAATTTTCAAAACTATACGATTTAATGTTTTTTCTCATCCCCATTTTGGGAATCCGTTGACTGGACTGTAAGTATTATCATAACGTGTTGACACCCCTGGATCTATCTCACCCAGGATTCCTTCCCGAATTCTTCCCTTTCGTCGATTTTCTTTCTAGATACATCCGGTAAACACATCTTTATGATTATGCTTTCGATATTGTATTCAAAGGGAAACCGAAAAAAATAAGAAAGTTTTCTTTGCACTTCTCGAGAAAATTAAGCACTTTTTAAGGACTTTTTTTTCCAAAATTAAGCACTTTTAAGGTGCTTAAAAATGAATTTCAAATTTAAGCGCTTTTTAAGCACTTTTCATGACGCTACGCACCCTGTAAAGTAAACAAACTACATGTACCATTTCGCACTAACACTGCCATAGTAGTGTAGAAATGTTATATTTTTTGTGTAATAGCTATGTTGATGTGGTTCATGTTCCTTCTATTTTGAAAATGGTTTTCTATGTTCTTTCAATTTGGGATTTTCGGGTCACGAGAGTTCAGATTTTTGGACATTTATCAGGCCCGGATTTTCCTTTCAGTTTGATTCAATTAACTTTAATCCGCTTAAAATGCCTTATTTCTACGAGGATGGATAAGAAAAAAGGATACAAGTGTAATAAAAAATTATTAACATTGGACAGAAAATACAAAAGGGAATGAAGAGCCATACTTGCCGACCACTTTTCCACATAATCACATCTATTTAGTAATTTATTGGAACGCAGGGCCAACTTGTTTAACCCAGCTTGACAGAAATCATGTCCTGTCCATTGAGCCAGTTCTCTGAAACTGTTTTCATATCACTCTCTGAAGAAAACCTTGTTCCAGGTAAATGTTCCTTCATTGTGAAGTTATCGGACGCAAACGCCCCGGCATGTTGAGTGATGGTGTCATCCTCCTGCATGACAATACCCATACTGCTCGTAAAACTCAAGAACTGCTGTGAAAGTTCAAGTGGAAAGCCTGGAGCCACCCCCCTACAGCCGAGATTCGGCACCCAATCTGGGTTCCAAACAAGAACAAGGTACTCTTCAGATAGTGATGTAAAAACAGTTGTCGAGAACTGGCTCAGTGGACAGCACACGATTTCTTCCAAGCCGGGTTAAACAAGTTGGCCCTGCATTCAGATAAATGCCTCAATAGATTTGGTTGATTATGTGCAAAAGTGATTGGCAAGTATGATGCTTAATTACCTTTTGTATTTTCCGTCCAATGTTAATAAATAATTTTTTGTCACCCTTTTAAACTTTTTTTTGAACCATCCTCGTATTCTTATTTTTGATATTTTGGATGCTGCTGCATTTTGCATGCACTTGATGCAATGCCTTTAATTTATATTTTTCAGCTGTCTTTATTTTATAAATGTTACTTTAATATGTAATTTCTATGTGCTAGTTTAGTTTCCTATTTTGAATTATATTTTCTGTGTAATAATTATCAAGTCCTTAGTTCAATTTGTATCCACAGGTAACAAGAAAAATTACGAGTCCTCTTTTATTTTAATTGCAGCTGCTCAACTTTGAAATCTGCTTTCTCATAAATGAATTTAATGGACTGGGTCCACTTTTAAATCCTCCAAATGATGCTCTTCATTCATCTCATATCCTTTGTTTGAAACCAAATTGACTCCTTTTTGCAGATCATGCAGTTTTACACACACACATGCAAAAAATATCACAGTCTATTTCAGTTTGTCACTACATAACATGTTCTTTTGTATGAAAACAAATTGGGGTTAATATTAAGTTTAAGGTATGCAGCCGTTCCTCTCCACTTTGCATTGCCGATTCATAGCCACCAAGAGGAAGACAGTTTAGCAATGTGTTTACACTGCGGAAATCCTCGTTTTTGGATTTTTTTTTAAAAAAATCCTAAATTCCTAACATTCAATGCAAAAGCGTATCTACTAGGTTCCCGCTTTGCTGAAAGCGAAGCTGCTGCTGATGTTTTTTAAAGTTTAAAAAATTTGCCCGGAAGCCACTTTCGATGCCGCAGACATTGCGTGTGCAAGAGAACAATAAAATGTTCACTGTGCACCCAAAACAAATGTTCTCACATCACCAAACCATCTTGCTCTTGGCGATGCAAAGTGGAAAGGAACGGCTGCATAGCTTAAACTTAACTTTTACCCGAATTGGCTCCGTTTTGCAGGTCAAGCAGTTTTACACACACATGCAAAAAAATGTTTTATTTCAGTTTGTCAATTCATAACATCTCACTAACACTTCATCTCACTAATACGTCATCTCACTAATACGTCTTAATGCACAAGATACTTAATTTAAAAAACTCTTTCATGGTAACCATCATCGGCAGTAGGATGTGCTCGAGATGGTCCTGCACCATGATTTCTCACATCACCTCCATTCCTTGAAGAAAATTCAAACATAGACTTTTTAAGAGGTTCAAGCACCCTCTTTAAATCAACTGGAAGTGGATCTGCCCAAAAGAAGTCATGTAAAAGTGCATCATCAGCATTAATTCTCCTTCCAGGATCAATAGTCAATAACTTATCAAGTAAATCCAAAGCAGGTGGATCTTTCACACAATCCTGGAAATAAAAATAAATACATAAAATACAGTAGAACCTCGGAAATCTGAACTAATTAGGGCTGACCTCTGTTCGGATTCTGGGGAAATTCAGTAAAATACTCTTGATATACCAAATGCATTCGATTATTGACTCTGGGTGTTCTGTGAAAGCGTACGGAAAGAGCATGCAGCAATTCACACGTTACAGTGGCAAACAAGTTGAAGGTAAAAAGAAGATGTCCGAGTTTTTTTGTTTCTACTCATTAAGGTACTGTATTCATTCTTTAAGACAACTTGAAATACTTCTTTTAAGTTAGAAATAAATATTAGCTTTGTTTCTGATTCGTGATTGTTATTTTTCCTTCATTTTTCAGAAAATGAAGTCTCACATTTTTTTTTTTTTTTGCTACCTAATAAGATGACCCCTCCTGTTTTGGAAAGAGGCTGTCGTTTTCATTCATCTAAGAAGGCATAGAATATTCGAGATGATTATGGATTCTATGTGATTTTTGTGTCAAATTATAAAGCTAATCAATGATTAAATTTTAGCTCATAAGCCTAAAAATGTGATAATTTGATGCACGTGAATATGACGGGCACGAGACTTAAGGGGCAACGATTCCCAAGTCTTGAAGAAGTGAGCGAGAAACAATGAGATCACAGGAGGATGAGGCAAAAGGGAGCTTGCAATTCACATTTATATGAAAGATGAAAAGACAAATGCATACCTTCAAAGAAAACACCAAATAAACAAATTCTATCTGTACTCATTCTATTAAAAAATAGATTCTGGAATGTTTTGCACTTAAAACTTGGAAACTAATTTAAATATTTAAAGCATATAAATCATCGTTTAACAAAGAACCTAATATCCGAGCACATTATTTAACTTCCACAACTATTTTCAATCTAAAATATTGTTCAATGCAATTTCTTACCACTAGCTTTTCCTTAACTCTACGCTTGCTATCAGTGGGTAGATTCAGATTGTTCCACAAATCTAGTTTTTCACAACCTGGAAATGTCTCAGGAGTAATGGAGCCGCAAAGCCGGGTGATCAGTGCTAACTGATGCTGTTCACTATCACCCTGAAATGAAAATATGCTTTACATCAGCAACTTAAATGCAACACACAATATTTTGGAGATGAGGTCGCTTATTTCATTAATATCATTTCAAAATATGCATTGTTTAGTAGGTGTGACAATTAACCCTTTCGCTTCTAACGCCGACATTCACAAAACAACCTGCAGAGACGAATGCCGGCGGCATACATTCGAACTCTAATTATTATTGTTTATGTAGAAATTCTAGAAAAGTCATTTTTCTTTGAAGAACATGTCAAGGTGGCATTTCTCAGGCACAAAACCAAGTGCCAAAGACTATCCTCACCCAAATTGTGTATGCTTTCCATGCAGAGTCCAGTTCAGTGGTGGAGCTACGTCGGAGCAAACCTCCATAGTGAAAGGGTTAAGGTTGAACACGATATTTTCAAAAGCTCCCTGTAGCAATTTAGTCCAGCAGAAAATTCATCAATTAATGCAAAAATTTGAGAGAACAGAATTTGTTAATCGTTGTTTGGGAACAGCTCACAAGTTTAGATTGTTTACATGTTTCAGACAATGCAATTTTTTTTTAGTAAATAATTTTATTCATCTTAGAAATATACAAGTCGTGGTTATAACTCAGCAGATACACTAACTGGAAGGTAGTGTATCTGCATATGCCCAATGAAGTGTGGACTATTCTAAAGCAAGAGATTGTCCTTGCAACACGCATTAAAATGTTGTATTGCTGTTTTCAAAGTGTGGAAATGAATCGTCCTTCTTATCGAAACTCAGCACCTTCAGACTTTTTTTTGCTTCTGAAACTGAAAAATTTGTTGAAAGGAACAAGATTTGAGGATGTCGAGGACATCAAGAAAAACGTGGTGTCGGGATTGAAGAGCATTCTGAAAGGACTTTAAATTCACACAATATCTTCCAGAGTTATTAGACCATTCCTGGATATTAATAGCTGCACCTTGCATATTTAAGCTTTCAAATTTCTTTCTACCATTTACTTGTATATCTCTCAACTATCAGAAAATTTTAATTTTAAACTTGATGATTTAATTTTTAGTAATTGATGAAAAATTAATGTTAGCAGCTCATGCAATTTCAAATAATTTAAATTTATTTTTAATAATTATAATTTCCTATCACTAGCAGAAACACAATAACTCTATGGCAAGTAAGCTGGGATCATGTAGTGATCCCAAAAGTTTCAAGCAAAGTGATTATTGTATGTTGGCAAGTGGAGCTTGCAGAGGATGTAACCGCCTAGAATAAAAATAAAACTAATTGTTTAATGATGCAAAATGCCCTTTTTTAAACCTTATATTATTTGTTCTGAATGTTTTTACTTTCTCGTATACAAAGAAAAAGTATTGTAATCGCCAAAAAATTCGAACTCCAGATTTTGACGAATCTCCACGTTTTAGACCTCCATGAGTCCGAAAAATAAAATTTTAGAATTATGGGTGTCCGTCCATCTGTGAACACAATAACTCAAAAACTATTAAAGGAAGAGGGATGAAATTTGGTGTGTGATCTTTGCACCTAATTTGTAGGTTTCTATCCAATTTTGGACTAAATCTGAAAATGGAAAAGTCAGTCCGTGTTAATGTGAACACCATAACTCAGGAACTTAAACAGCTGAATGGATAAAATTTGGTATACAGTTTTATCATAAGAAATGCAGGTCCGGATCAAAATTTGGACCAAATACTTTGACGGGTTGACTGTATGTCTGTATAATCACATATTTGTGTACACAATAACTCATTAACACAAAAACTAAGATAAATGACATTTGGTTTGCAGTATTCTAACCTTAATTCTAAACCCCTGTCCAATTTTGGTTTTAAATGGTTGAAAAAAAGCGTTCATAACGGCGCACAACCTTCATAAACTTGGCGTCTTTTTGGCATCATTTTACTGACTTGGCTAATTTTATCTCACTTGCATTTCTTGTCCCTTTCGTATTGCAGCGTCCTGAGAAGACAATATCAATAATATATCATGGACTCCGCAATTTCTAGGTGGGGCAGAGGGGGTAGGACACCTTTGTTAAAATGTATACAAGAAAGTTTAGGGGAGACCAGTCCCGCTGGCTATCAAATATAAATGTAACTTCATGTGAAATCTTTATTATAAGTAAAATCTCTTCTAACCAGCGCCCACTGACTGACAATATCAAAGTAACAGCACTTTTGAAGGTGCACATTTTTAAGCCTGAAATTTAGGCCTATGAGGGGGGAAAAGCAATGGATTACTGAAATGGAGGCGAAAACCCTCACATTCTCTCTCGATGATGAAGAAATAAACATGTTCTGTGAAAGGAGAAAGAGGACAAGATAGAAAATGAAGACAACACACAGACCAAAGAAGTTATGTGGAATGAAGCAGATAAAGGATTGCAGACATTCATAAAACTTGCCAGAAAATCTTCGTCTATATGAGTAAATGATATTATGAAGCTTCATTGTATATATGGTAAAGTTCTTGACGTTCCAGTGACAATCTTGTAAACAGACAGACATCCAAAGATTTATATATTTCATCATACTCAGAAATGTGTACTTTTAATGAGATTAATATGTATGATAATTTTAAAATGTTTAATTTTGCTTTTCTGAAATATAAAATGTGTAAATGTTTTTAAATTTTTTGATATTATTCACTTAATTGTGGCTAATAGATAGAAAAACATGGACAATGGACTTTGCATACTGCTAATTCCTATCAACGGCATCACAAAGCATGAGAAGATAAGTTCTAAAAATTCAATTATCTGGAAAAAACATCTTTTCCAGCATTGCAAAGGTCTTGTTGATGCTGGTTAAGAGAGGATCCTTTGACTTTTAATAGGAACTATAATTACTCGATTCAAGTCAAATGTTTACATAGTGTTACAAAAATGCAATGCCGCTTTCCTACCCTGCTAGTTTTATGGCTGGGAAGTGAGTTTTACAGGAGTACATATGGAATGACGACAGCAGCCCAGCCCTAAACCTGACCTTGGCGACAAATCAAAGGTTCCTGAAAATGCAATATTTTCTTGATATCTTTATTAGGAGAGAAGATATACAAAATGTGCTGAATGATTCCATGAGACGTCATGACCAATCGAACTAGGGTATATAAACAGAAGCAACTGAAAGGAGGGATGACTTCAGTGCGAGCTGGAAAGTCAGTGAGCTGAGTGCTATTGAAAGTGCTGTTACTGTCATTATTAATGATTTGCTGACTGTTTGTGTTGCTAAATCTGCAAGTGCTGTTACCATTATTACTGGTGAATTTTTGTCTGTTTGCGTTGCTAATCTGTACAACAGCTATTGTTCCTGTTAACTGTGCTACGTGTTTTCCTGAATATTTGGGAATACAGCATCATTCTTCATTATCCTGCTTGTTGGGCTGTTTTCATCGAACACACAGTGGGCGATTTTTGTAACAATATAAATATTTCTGTATACTAGAATTCAATATCATCCAACTCCTACTCTAAAAAAGTTCAGTAAAAAGCCAGTTAACCGAACTCGGGTTACATGAAACTTGGGTTATCTGAAATGTCTCTGAAAACACAAATCCAAAAACACGTACTCTACAGCACAGAAATAATTGCAAAGGCGAGACTTTTTTACAATGATATCCCCACTTTTCTCTTTTAAACCTTCCCATAGGGCCAGTGATTAATTTCAGAATGCAAAAATTAAAATTAATGGGTATTAACAATATTAATTACTATATTGTTTACATGTGCCTGTCAGGCACATTGTGCCCGACAGAGGGGTTAGTTATATATACATCCTATTTTTGAAGCAACACGAGGGCTATTTTGGCATGGACCTCGTAATTTTGAACCACAGTCAGATAACAAGGACAACACCTGAGCTAGCACTCCCTCTCCAAATTTCCGCACCACACCAACAAGAGGACATTAGACCT
Source organism: Araneus ventricosus (assembly GCA_013235015.1). Lineage (NCBI taxonomy): Eukaryota > Metazoa > Arthropoda > Arachnida > Araneae > Araneidae > Araneus > Araneus ventricosus. Next base: position 138,421 of record BGPR01002818.1, on the reverse strand, counting down.
CGACAGATTTAACATGCACCGCGGCAGTTTTTCGGTGGAATCGGGTTTCAAACCTGGAACCCTCCGTCCCCAAGGTCGAGACCTTATCACTGCAGCCTCGACCGGCAGAGTGTTAACTTTAATAAAGAATATAAGTGTAGGCTATAAAGTGAGTTTTGAATTCATTTTACATTCAAAACAATTCAGAATTACATACTGTAATTAGATACAAAATAGTAATAGATGCTCATGGCTTAACCAAAAAAATCATTATCAGAAATGGCTTCCACCTCCAAGTTTGGTTAACAGGGGTTGTACTGTACTCAAATCTAAAAATGCATATAAAATTTAAGGAGTATCATTTAACACACCTGCATAATTGGTGTTCTTGTCCACATTTCTGCCATGACACAGCCACTACCCCACAAATCAATAGGAGGTCCATAATTTCTCTCGCCTAGGAGAAGTTCTGGAGGTCTGTACCATAAGGTGATTACCTTGTTGGTAAACTTATTCGGCTTTTCTGCACACTTATTTTCACTGTAAGGCCTTGCCAAACCAAAATCCGCAATTTTAAGCACCCCATCTTTTGTTATAAGGATGTTAGCTGCTTTTATATCTCTGCAAAACACAGAATAAATGTAAATTTAATTGCACCAAATGAAACATAATGAAGAAATATTAAAATTACTAGATTTAAGAGTAAAAAAGATATCGAAATTATTCTGATGATGGCTTTATCATATGGTTTTATAATGCAAAAGAATCTTCAATTAGGAAAGGTGAATTTAACTTTCACACATTAAAAACCTATAAATGTCGTTAGGCTTTCTTTATTAATAAAAAGTTAAAAATGCATGAAAAATTTTCATTTCATTGTGATTTCTCGATGCATACAACTCTGGTGATATAAAGATTTTAACTTATTTATGAGTTCTTCTTACTTAAGCAAATGATAATTTTTTAAAACCCTTGATGTGCTTCTGTTTAGAAGTATGCAGGTCTAAACAAAAATTCAGTGAGAAATCTTTATTGAAATATTTGCATCTTGCTTTGATTTAAAATAGCAATGCTTACATGTTACTATAGAGTGATATCAAGATGAACAAAATCTTAAAATGTCAATTTTCAAAAAAAGTTTGAAAAAATTTCATGTCGCATACAAAACTTTAAATGTCTTAAGGTGAATGAATTTTCACAAAAATTTATATAAAAGAATACTTATTGTATTTTAGAAAAAGAAAAAAAAGATAAGTGTAAGTGATCAGCAGATCTATTAATAACTGGTGCATTTAAAACAAATTAAGAAAATAACACATCTTTACTAATACAGAAAACACAAAAATATACACAGGACACAATTTAACACAATTATAATCACAATTTTATTACTATGCTAAAAAAGGAATATTTTTTATTTATTATGGAATCATCAAAACAGTCTTCCTCAAATTCACAACCGGATTCTGCCGCAATTATGAAGTTAAAATAGCATATTGACATTAAATCAATTACGAAATTCCATTTTCACAAACATGAAAAAGACAAGTTAAATAAAAGTGTTAAAAAATTCAATTTGTTAAATAGGGTAAAGAATATTATATCAGGCAGGAACTTACCTGTGAAGGATATTACTAGAGTGAATGAAAAATAAACCATTAAACAATTGCTTCATAACCCCTTTAATTTCTGCAAGGGTAAACTTCAGACTCCTATTGCTGATTAAACCAGCCAAATCATGTTCACAGAACTCGAACACAAGATAAAATGAAACTACGTGGCAACTGCCAGAGGTTGCTGCAAGAAATTACAAACCATTTATATGAACAAAAGCTAATACTAGATCCAACATAAAAATTTAAGCTATACCTCTAGAAGTTAAGACACAAATGTCTATTTTTAGGATTACTCTGGAAAATATTTTGATAATTTATAAAATTTTTGATATTTTATGAAATAGAAGTTATATGTTCGTTTTGCAATTATTTATTGTAAAATACATTACTGCATAATGAATACTTCATAAATTAACACATTGACTGCCAATTCAACTATGCTTCAAAGAGCATATACCGTTTATGCATTATTTCCCAAAATTGTATCCATTTATTTGACGTCAAAAATTTCTGAGGATCTATATATATAAAAAAAAAAAAAAACTTCTGCCAGGACTCACTGGTGAGCCCTACAGTTTAGATTGAATAGGACCATGGAACTAACTCACTGGCGATTCCCATGGTATGGATACCATGTTTACAGCATGGTACAAACATGTTAACCTCTTAAGTCTCGCGCTGGTCATATTGATGTGCATCGAATTATCGCATTTTTAGGCTTGTAAACTAAAATTAAATCTTTAATTAGCTTTATAATTTGACACAAAAATTATGCAGAATTCATAAGCATCTCAAGTATTCTATGCCTTCTTAGATGAATGAAAACGACAGTCCCTTTTCAAAAGAGAAGGGGGTCATCTTACTAGATAGCAAAAAAAATGCAATCCTTAAGGGGTAACCAATCCCAAATTTTAAAAAAAGCAGTCCATTATTGCCAAAATAACAACTCGGAATTTTGCAATAACTTTTTTAAAATGCGATCCTCATGTAGAGATAAGTTTTCCACTATGGGCTATGACTGACTGACATTTTCTTTACTTTATGTAAACGAAACGTGTAACCATCATTAAGCCCCTTCACATATAATGATGTCCCGAACCTCTGCATCAAATTATAGAATTTGATATTTACATCTGTAATTAAGTCAGAGGAGCAATTAATTTAAAAGGCAAAAATCATTACCACCAGGGCCAGATTTACACATTTCTACACCCTGGGCCAAAGCATATCCTGCACCCTCTCTTAAAAACGTTTATATAATTTTCAATTTAATATACAATATTTTATTTTAAATACATTTGATACAATCTTTATAATCTTCAAAATATATTACATTTTCCCCCAAAATTACACTACTTAGGAAATAACAGTAACACTTCCAAAAATGTTCCATCAAATTTCTTGAAATCTTCTGAAATACCTACTGGAACTTCTTCGTCCGCGCTTTTGTAGTGAATAGGTTTAAAGGGTCATTGAAGCGGATAGATCTTATTAAATTTTTTTCAATGCAAAGAAGCCAAGGCTCCACTGAAGACAAAAAATGTATTGCTCAATATATTGAATGTAGCGAATGCAAATTTAACCCTCTGAGCAGTTAGCTATTTTGATCTACTTGCTTTAAAGTCTTAAAAATTTGCTTTTAATGTGAATAATTGGGTCATTATTGCTTTTAATCAAGTCTCTGAAATCTTAAGAAAATTTTATCCATGGTAATTTAAGAACATTATACAAATAAACATGAATTATCCGCTTTTGAACTGAATATGAGAAATGGAAAAATATGTGCAAAATGCTTAGAGGGTTTAAAAACACCATGATATATGGTCTTTTCAAAATAATACTGAAAAGTTTGTAAATATTTGGTTATTTGGTATATGTGCTCCCAGACAGCTGCAGCCTAGGTTGGCCCTATGGGAAATCTGGCCATCACTTAAGTATCCAAAGGCAGTCCTGAAAGTACTCTGCATGATTTGAGCCATGTGAATGTGTTGTGCACTCCACTTACCAAATAAAAGGATCAAGAAAATTTTGGTTGACAAATATAGTTCAATGCAGTTGAGTATTATCACTCATTAGACTGATTTATATATCACCAACATAAAGCCTGACATATTGATTGAGTGTTTTATCTTGATACCTCTGGGCATTTGCTTTCCCACCAATAAAGCATGTATGTCAAAAAGGCCTTTCACAGAGAATCTATCTCGCCTGCAAATGTCTTTCACAAATGCTGAATTAATGACAAATTATTCCTACTTCTTTCCAGATTAAGCATGTAGAAAATCAGTTTCTAGAAAGAATTTGAATTCACCTGTAAAGAGTACAGGCTGACATTCTTCCAATGTCCAGTTAACATGCACTATAGGCCAACTCAAAAACATTATTTTTTCTAAATTTGGTGTAAAGAGATATATACACATGTTATGATAAGAAAGAATTTTTATGGTCAAAAGGCTGCACAAAATTGGTCTTCTTGCATACAGGCCTTAAATGTGGAAACATTTTTCAAGTGTCACAAAATTGTTTGCAAACAATTTAGACGTTATATATTTTTCTTTTTACACAGAAAGAACTAGAAAAACATTTTTGTAAATACAGTAACACGTAAATAACCAGAAATAGCCTTCTTTTTAATAGAATTTTCAAATTTAAACTGATTACCAAGTCCTATGAGAGAGATATTAATCAGTCTAACAAAGTCCATCTTAAGGAATCAGGCGATTGATTTACTTGACAAGACAACAATACTATAAGTTCAAAGACAAAAAATAAAATTCTATGAACTGAAAAAACTTTCTCCCCTTTTTCAACATTAAAAATCATATTTTTAAAAACAAAAATTGAATGATAGGTAATGTTCATTTCAGAACCCCCCCCCCCCCAGTGAGTAAGAAGAATGCTTTTCCGGAGTTCTTTGTAAAACACATTTTTTTCTCTAATCTATTCTTTTCCTATGTAGATATTCATTCTTTTTTAAACACACTATTTTGTTTTAATTTAATTCCCATGCAATGTTTCCATATATTGCTTAAAAAGAAATATCTTTCATCTCGCCCCTATTTCGGTGAAATCAACCCAATTGGAGCATGCAAAAAGTGCAGTGGGTTTCCGTATTTGAAAAACAGGCAATAAAAGATTTATTTGATATCATTATTTTTCATAACTAAAAAACTGATTCTACTAATTTCAAAGATTTTACGAGTGGGACCCGTATGACATATTTTACCTTAACTTAAAGAGCAATGCACATTAACAACAAAATTACAATTATTATCAAAGACAAATGTTTAAAATCTCTCCACAAAATTACATAACACAGAAAATATACTCACATTTTTTTGATCGACATGTGTCTATCAGGCTAACAACATTCTTATTTTTCAGCTGTTGAAGAATTTTTATCTCTCTTAAGGCTGTGATAGGGAACTAAAACACACAGATAATCATTATTAGTAAAAAGAAGTCAACAATGAAAACTAAATATCTATAGTTGAGTTGTTAAATTTATATCAAAATGCTTTTAAAACCTTCATCCACACACAATCCTGTTCCTTCCATCGACAAAATTATTTTACAACACCAAGTGTAAAGTACAAGTAAGAAAGAAAAAAAAGGGCATTAATAACAAAATATTTCAATATGTATATATATATATATTTAAAATTTTAAGGAAATGCTTCAAATGCAGGACTTTGCAGTTATTTTTATTCTCCAAGGCTGAAGGAATCTGAGAGAGCCATTTGCTATCAATGTTTCCTCAATCCTAAGAGGTCTGTACTAGGCTCCAAAACTAGCATCCATTAACCCTTTCTTGACAGTTTTTCTTGATGAAGTTTTTTTTTTTTTTTTTTAATGCCATAATTTTGTTAACATGAGCCATGACTATTACACATTAAAATTTTAAAACAAAGATGTTTAAGTTTTAGGAAAGATGTATCCCCTGCTTTAGGACTGGGACATATATATCCCATCTGTCATGATCACTGGGGCATACGTGTCCCAGTAGTCTTTGCCGAGTGATTTTTTAAAAAAGGTTTTGTAATTAAGATATATTAGCCAATCAAACTTTCATTTATATTACATGATATTTTCTGAAAACAAAACAAACTCATTAATTAGCTGTAAAATAAACTGATGCAACACTTTGAAAAAACCACAATGAAGCAAGCAGTGACATGCTCTGTAAATGAGAACACATTCTCAAAACTTGGCAAGACTGATGGAAAATAGTTCCACTAGTGCAAGGTACATTTCTATTCCAAAAGGATTTCATAAAATTCTTTTGGAACATATGTGTCCCATTAGTTGCAAAAGGATTAAAGGCTACATTTTTAAGTAAACCCATATTTTTTGATGATAAAAACACGTAAAAACTAAGAGACATCTTGAAATGTGGACTCTCAGAACTTAAGACAGGTTGTGGCAACACCATGGTCTTGAATAGGGATGTAACGAATAATGATTTGGTCAAATACCGAATATTCGGTCAAATTTCAGGCCGAATATTCACTTTTTAAAAAATATTTCACTTTTGATTGTAAATAAAATATTTCTCAAATTTTAAATAAAAAAATTAAAGATTAATAAAACTGATTATTTATTATTTGTACAGTTAAAAAATGCTAAAAATATTACAAAAATGCATCAAGATGTTAACTATTTTAATTTCAATAATACAAAATTAGAAATCCTCTTAGTTTTGGGATTGCTTCATCTATACTTATAAAAGGCAATGTTTGTGTGTGTATGTGTCTGCGATGTCCAGACGAATCTATCGCACTTACAGCCATGAAATTTGGCACACAGGTAGTCATAATGGTGACTGAATGCACCTCGAAGCCGAAATTTTAAAATTTAATCTAGAAAATTTTTTATTTAATGTTTTGTGTTGTTTTGGGTGATTTTTCGCACTAATTTCTCAATAGCATGATTTCGGATAACTGTACGATAAAAATAGATACACCATCGGAAAGAACACACGATTTCCGTTCTAATGAAGTTAGTTTTGAGCTTCTAACCTAATTTACTGAATTTTCAGAAATTTTTAAAAAATAGTCAGTTTTGGCATCTAAATGTTAGTTTTGTTCTTGAATTTGTTGCATCCGACTTTCTAATAGCACTATTATTTTCAATTTTTTTCAGCTTATAACTAGAACGGTTCTGTCGGATTTAAAACAAGAATGGTTAAAATATCTTTTCCCATTTTTTTTAAATTAATTTTTTTCTGGGCCGTTGAGAGTTATTTTTCTCGACCGAGTTCCTCGCGCGGCACTTCTTCGGAACGTTGCTGACAATTTTGATTGGCGGACGCGCAGGATACGTCACGACCTTCAACTGAATAACTTTATTATTTTCGGCAGTATCTTAACGTATTTATTCATCTCGCATACTTTGCTTGCAGAATAATAATTTTCATGTTGCAATTTTTTAATATTGTTTATCGCGAAAAAAATAAGCAGGAAAATCAACAATATGTATCTTTTGTTTTGATTTTGTTTTCAAAACTTTTTCGTGTCATTGTGGGCGGGTTTTTTTTTTTTTTTCATTTTGTTGAAGTCCTGATTCCACGGGCAACGCCGTGCGTGTACTGCTAGTAGAAAATAAAGGACTCGTCATTGCAGAACATGACAATGACAGACACAGAAGAAAATTAAATGAATAAATTTTAATTATTAGAATTAAATTGCTATTTTGATAAAGAACTTCTAATAGCTAGGATGGAGTGTCCACTTAATTGGTGGAAAAAATATCCAAGATTTGAAATTAAGCAAGAAAATATCTTTCAGCTTCTGCAAGCACAATGTATAGGGAACATTTGAATGGATGCCTGGAAAAAGGGCAAGATTCCACTCGAATGTTATCTTTTTTCCAATCACTCAATCATTTATTTTCTGAATGTAGTAATATAAATAAGAAACCAAATGAAATATAATACTTTTCCAGAAAATGCTGATAATTTATTCTTCTTGCATCGTAATTTCAGGCTTTACAATGATAAACGATATGCAACATTATTAAATGCACTAAATTTACTTAAAATTGAGTAAATGTTAGGAGATTTTTTTGATAATAAATGTATTGAAATGTAATTCTACACAATATTCTTTGTTAAATATATAAAAGAACATTTTTTAAAAAAATTATTATCCTGAAATTATTCGGCTGAACACCGAATATTCATTACATCCCTAGTCTTGGATATATTCTCATCTTATGCTGCTCATGGTGCCCTGCTAGTTCTTCCTTAAATCCACCATCACTTATTTTTATAAACATAATTTCACATTACAAAAGTTGATTTTATTAAATAATAAAAACAGTAAAAATAATAAACACAAATAACAATATCATATCAATAAAGGAAAAAATAAGAAAAGATAAATAACTATAAATATAAAAAAAATGGATATATATTACTTTAGGCATATGCAAAAATACATAATAAATATAATAGAAACACAGAGATAAAATATAATATACAAGGTATCTACTCTAAACCTAGTCCAATAGTTCATTTCTAAACCGCAAGAGATGGGTATATGCTTCCAATAGAGAAATGCTTTACTTGAGTCAATAAATGCTCTGCTGAAAAAATTACTGAGTCTAAATTTTTTATAGCCCCCAGTCCTATTAGTCATATTTTGTAAAATATTCTTGGAACACTAAAATTTCAAACAAAAAAAAAAGTTCCAATCTTCTGCAACCAAAAGTGATCGAGTTATGAGGCTTTGAATTTCATAATTTTAGACCAATGAATAGGGTGCCCCCTAATTGGTGGATCTTCCTTGCAGCAGCCACTAAAATGTTCTAAAATAAGAATTTTCAAAGCTCCTTAAATTGGCGAGTTATAGTCGCAGAAGAGTGGATTTTTTCTCATTTGAAATGTTAGTGCATCAAAAATATATAATTAAATATGACTAATAGGATCGGGGTCAAGGGGGGAACCTCATAAAAATTTAGACTTTGTAATTTTTTTCAAAACTGCATTTAAGTTCTCGAAAAGCATAAAATGTAGTTTTTAACACCATTTAAAGCATTTTTCCAATTGGTTTACCTCTAATGGTTTAAAAATTAACTATTAGGCTAAGTTTAGTGGATAGTTTAGTATATATGCAATTTGTAGATTAAAAAATTGATATAAATAAAATGCAAAAAAGAGAAAGAAATTTATTAAGGAAGGAATTCTGTTTTCTCACTGGCTTCAAAATTCAGGATTCCCAGATCATCATTGTATTCCTTTCATAATGACTGGTTGCCACTTGGATAACAAAAGGATGCTATTCCAGTCATTAAGTAATTGGATGAAGTATTGTGGCGTAATTGTGTCTGTGTATATATTATACATACATAGACATAATCATAAATCCACCAGCATTTGTTGATTTTCTTGACATATTTGAAAGCACTACTTTTTAATATAAGAACTTACTCCTTCATTTGTATTTTCGGTTAAGACTCTTTTCAAGGCAACAACTTTTTTTGATGTACGATGGCGAGCCTTGAAAACTTCTCTGTATTTAAAAAAATGTGGAGAAAAGTTATATGCAGTATAACAAAGAGAAAGAAAAATATTTATAATTTAAAGCAATGAAAAATTATTAATTGATGTCCTCAAGAGAAAAAAATTCCAGATACTGAAAGAAAAGAAAAAAAAAAAAACAAAAAAAAACAGCTAATTTTTTCTGGACATTACACTAATTCAGTCTCAAAGTGCATTCGAGAATTAGGTTGAGATATGTTGATGCAACATTTTGCCTTTTAACTTTATAGATTCTATACTGTTGAAATTTCTTTACTCTGTTGGCTTCTACTTATTTAAACATGAAAGAAGCAACATGAACTTGTTTAACGTATCAAATACAGTGAAACCTCTCTGAGCGGCCACCTCTCCGTTCCAAGAAAAATTGGCCGCTCTGAAGGGTTTTCGTCACAATTACAAGATAATTGCTATAATACATAATATAAACAAGTTTGGCACATATTTCTTATTTAAAATGAAGTTTGAGACTTATCTAAAGAGAAAATAGTACTTTATTTAATAGTTTTTTACATTTTTTGAAAAAAGGATACAATTTGTGACTGTTTTTAATTTTTACCCTTCTCGGAAAAAACCATTTTTTCAAGTTCGTTTTTCAGTTTAAAAAGTAAATCTCTAACCTATACGTTTGTCAAATGGGATGGGCGAACCCACCCGGCGGCCGTTCAGAGGGGTTGGGTGGCCGTTGCTAGGGGTTATTTTAACATTAGGTCTATGGGCCGAAAAATCCGTGCCACGGAAAATTGGCCGTTAAGAGGGGTGACCGCTATGCAGAGGTGGCCGTTCGAAGAGGTTTCACTGTAATAAACTATAAATACTCCATTTAATTCAATTTATTTCTTTCTTTTCTAGAAGAATTTGTTTGTAACGGAAAAATCAACAAAATTCTAAAAACTACATTTTTCTACTGTTGCCACAAAAAATATATGTGATGAACAAAATTAAATATGATAAAAAATAAATGCTTTAAATAAAAAGAAAACAATATTTACAAACAAATATTAAATGCTTTAAATAAAAAGAAAACGATATTTACAATCAAATATCAAATGCTTTAAATAAAAAGAAAACGATATTTACAATCAAATATTAAATGCTGCGTGAGCTATAATTCAGCCACTACAACTCATAAAATTTGCAATGTAATGCTAAGAAGAAATGCCAGTTAGTCATCATAAAATTTTAGTTACATATTTGATTTGTGTTATATGCAGTAACATAACACAACCAGAAGACATACAAATTCATTTTTTAATATTTATCCATATTATAAAATTGTTAAAAGAGTTTCAAATTAGCCCAAGGAATACAGAATTAGGTAAAAATTAATTGCCGCCAATTAACTATCCACATATATTTTTATATTCCCCCCCCCATATATTCAAATGCTAATTACTGTAAAAGCCATCCATCAACAATCCCTCCATGCTGTGCATATGGCTGGGCGGCACTATACCATTTTTTGGATTAACCACTTAGACAAGTCATTAACAACTGCTCCACACAAATTAATTAGGGAATGTAACAAATAGTGATTTGGACAAATACCGAATATTTGGCCAAATTTCAGACTGAATATTCGGCCATCGAATACCTATCTTTTAAAAACATTTTACTTTTGATTTTAAACAAAATACTGTTAAAATTTTAATTGAAAAAAATTGATTTTTTTTATTATTGACATACTTAAATTTTAACATTAATATAAAATATTTACACCTTGATGCCTTTTTTGTGATATTCGAAATATATCTTAATTCCAATAATAAAATGTCCTCTTCGAAATCCTCTTCATTTTGGATTTGCAAAAAAGTCATCTTTGCAGAGAGTGGCAATGACAAACACAAAAGAAAATTCAGTGGATAAATTAAAGTTATTAGAAGTAGCTTCCTATTTTTATAAAAAAAATTCTAATATCTAGGATAGAATCTCCACTTAATTGGTGGGGAAAAAAAGCAGAAAAATTTTCCTGATTTGTATAGCGAGAAAATATCTTAATTCCTGGAAAAGTGCTCAGTATATATTGAGCACTTATTTTCTGAAGTTCGTAATATATGTATGAAACCAAACAAAACAGACATCTTCCTGAAAATGCTGAACAATTATTGTTCTTGCAGCATAATTTCAGGCTTTACAATGATAAATTATATGTAAATTATAAAATACACTTATGTAGAATGCAACTTTAAAATTGGGTAAATACTAGGACATTTTTTAATAAATGCACCAAATAGGCATTTTGCAATATTCTTTATTAAATACATTTAATAGCACATTTTAAAAAAATTATTGCCCTGAATATATTTGGCCAAATATCTGTTTAGTATTCGGCAAAAGGGACAAATACAGAATACTTGCAGAATATTCGTTACATCCCTAAAATTAATCCACCACCACTCTCTCAGATTTCCCCCACTCCCACCTTCTCAGATTTCCCCCACTCCCACCTTCTCCGATTTCATTGCTGAATCATGCACCCCCCAAATACCTACCCCAGCTGCATTTAGGGCCCAGCAGTCCAAATGGAGTGATAGAAACTGGGACAGGTTGGATATCCAACCTTCCTCTCCATATCACACCAATTCTTATTGGTTTTTCACATTGATGATTGATCTTCGCATGGAGCGGGCATGAATGACCAATCAAAAAGTAGCAAATGTATAAAAAATATTCCCATCTAATCTATGTAACAAGACAGGCACTAGGGAAACCTATGTAAATCACAATTATGTTACTATTACATGTACTAATTATGTTACTATTACTAATATTGTTTTTTTTTCAATGTGGCTTTCATACCACCAAATTTAACAATCATACCACCAAATTTAAATTTTCTGCACTTAACCCTTAAAAGCTCAATTTTTTAAAAAATTGATTTAAAAACATTTTTTGACTTTCATTTCCTTGAATAAAACATGGGAAAAATACTTGAAAAAATCCTATTTTGTTTTAAGTATGGTTAATGGCTAAAAAACAGTTTGTTACCAATCGATAACACTGAGCTTTATATATTTCAGAAAAAAAATTTCTTCATAAAATTCTATAATATTAAACACAGAGGAATTTTAATAACTAATAATTTGGATAAGGAATTTCCTTCAACATTGTAGAATAAAATATGGTATTCTCAAGAATACAAACAAAGCAAAAAATATGCAGCCTCAAGTGAAAATCATCAATTTTTTTATATTTTTTATCATCACTCAGGCTGCCATCTATATGTTGTAATTTGATTTAATATAATTTTCAATATGTAGCCTATTGCCAACAACAGGCATTAGAGCTTCAGTCTCATTCTCAAGATTTTAGAAGACAAAATTGGCTATGTTGATTAAAGGCAACACTGGCATTTAAAGATTAACTGTTACATCACTAATTTATATTAACTCAACGGTAGGAAAAAGAACCAAACCTCAATGATTAGAGTGAATGATGAGTGTTCATTTTCATTGATTATATAAAATACATCAGAAGTCATTAGCAGTAATCAAATAGCCACCGCCACCAACTTCGAATAACTGGCGCATCAGGAATGGGAAATTAGAGCTTTAAATCAAATTGAATTTAAAGATTTAAATTATCAATAAAAACTAATTAAGCTAGTTCTAATCCCTAGATATCTACATATAATTAAGCATATAAATCGTGTAGAAAAATGATAAGTAATCTTGAAGCATTTTTAAGAATATATTTCCCATACACTTACTTGCCAAGCTAAAATTGCCCTATATAAACAAGACATTCACTTTTTTACACATAATTGAGGAAGACACAGCTTTCCCTCATTATGGGGGAAATTTATTCACTGTATTGAAGCAATTAATAGACAATGATACACAAGTCTAACAATCATGGCATCCAAAGTTGAGAAGAAGTGAATTGGTACTTTTATCTTGATGCAAATCAGTGTTAAAATTCAAATATTTCCAAAAGCTTCAAACTATTTCAAATGGATAGGTTATAATTAAAATACTCTCATATAAAGAACACCTAGAAACTAGTACTTTCTAAGCCTTTAAATTATGCTACCATATTAGGCTTACTATACTATCTACTTTTAAATTCAGAAAATTGCTTAAATGTTTCACTTTAAGAAAGCTTTTCTTCTATAAAAAAAATAATAATTTTTTTGATTACGTTGATTATTGTAGCAAATTATAATTTCTGAAATTCATACAACATCTTGTTAATTAAAAATTCAATAATCATCATCTGTAATCATATTCAAATTAGTCAGTTTTCTATTTTATTAACCCTTGGCACTCAAAAAAGTAATTAGATGCATATTTAATTTTTTTTTTCAAAAAAAAATCTACAACTCAGAAGAATTTTTAAAAAAAAATTATCAAAATCAAGAAAAGTCAAAATGATGCATCACCTAGAACGAAGCCTGAGATCTGAATGCTGAGGAATAATGTTTAAATTGGTAAAAAAGAAAATTAACAATCTAATACTGAATATTTACAGAACTAAAACAGTAATTGTAAATATTAGTCAGATAACAGCATAAGTTAAAAATATAGTCAATAACTCAGATAAATGAAATACACTATATTATTATCATCATAAATAGTTTTAAGAAAATTACCCAAATGTTCCTTGTCCAATTTTAAACAAATCATCATAGTCTTCAAGCTTATTACAATAAGGAAAATTAGCATCCGACAATTTTGCCACCAACTTTGCAAAATGCGACTCTTTTCTGTGATAAAGTAAACACATATTAACTACTAAAGATCAATTTATTGAAATGCACAGTCAAAAACTTAGTAAAAATCATAGCATAAAAATGACATCTAAAATCAGGTCCAAGCATTGTGATTAGTAAGCTTTTACAAAATAAAAAAACAAGTAGCTTTGAAAAAAGGAATATGGAATCAATGAAATATGGAAGTAATATGGAATCTGCCACTATTCAGAGAGTAAATAAATGAAGGAAAAGAAAGAGACTTACCAAATCAGGAGTAACCCCCATGAGCTTTTTTTTTTCACCGATTCTGAACCCTTAACCTTTTTAGTTGTCGATTTCGTTTTCAGGTCTCGTTTTTCAGCAAAAAGCGGGCACACAGATGTAAAATTTTTAGAAAAACTCATTTTCTAAACTTCTTTGCCCATCATAAATTAAAAGAATAGGTTTTTGAAAATCTAAAGAAAGTTGGATAAAACCTTTGCCTTTAGTCTATTTTAGCAATACCTTTAGTCTATTGCTCATATAAATGAGCTCCTTTGTAAATAATAAAAGATAGCATGGAATCATTTGCTGATGCACTAAAAAGTACATCCCCTTTTTTGCAATTGGCTGATTTCAAATATGCATTATGTGATGATTTTGACACAAAAATTGGGGTTACCCAGTTTTATATAATTAATTACAATCTGTAGTATATTTTAAATTAATATTTAACAAACATCTAAGAAATTAAGCATAAGTAATTTTAAAACAGTGATGTGTGTTAAGCCTATCCCTATGACCACTTTACCCCATCTACTTAAACTACTATAAAATATTATTTATAATTAATCCAGCTTTTCTGTTAATGAGGAAATATTCTTGAGATCTATCTGAAGCTTTCTGATGAGTAAATCTAATGAAAACTTAATTAAACAAAATGTAGTAGAGAAGTTAAATTAGGTATTCCAACTTCAAACTGCTGCATAAACAAACAAAATGAGTGTTTTCTCCTACTAAAGTGTTGCAATTAGTATAATTTTGAATGTTAAACTTAGCATTATTGTTAGCATTTTATTTGATGTATGACCACTTTACCCCACCTGACCCTACTATTTTATTAATTAGAAGAAAAAAAATTAAGTTACAACAGTGAAAAATAACAGATAGTAGTAGTTCCAAACATCATTTAAGTAGATTTTTCTATACACAGATTTCATTTGATATAAAGTATATAATTTTATTCAAAATCAAACATATGTAGGAAAAAATTTACAAAAGAATTCTTATAACAGCACTTACTTTTCCTCATAGAAACAGGGCTTTTTCAAAAGTTTTGCATCATTTACCTGTTCATTCTCTCGTTTTATTCCTTTGCTGTAATCAAGCAATATGTTTTTAAAATGTAAAAATCATTTAATTTGAAAATATTGATAAAAATCAACCATAAAAATTCTCACAGATTTCCAATTTATAGCTCTGCTACGAGCAATAAATAATTTATTCAACAACTCAGAATCTTACCAGAGGAACACATTTTTATATTTTCCCACATGAAAAGTCACTAAAATTTAGCCTGTTCTTGTCTACAGAATTAAAGCGAAATTGTGATATAAGCTTCATATGACTGGAGAAAAAAACCCTAAAATTTTAATAACTTTTTAACAAGGCAGCAAACATAGAAACAAGTATTGTTCCAATGAACTCTGTGACTGTAGAAAGTAAATATTTCTAAAGTTTGACAAATTAGCCTATAATACAAAAAAAAATGAGAAAATTTTATTGCCTAGACTAAGTGAAAGACTAGTTATCACTTATTGTGGGCTTTTTCAGAAGCTTGATCCATTATATTTATATGTTCCTTAAGAACAGTAGCTACAATAATCCAAAATTATTATTTATATGTAAAAACATTTTCTCGCAAAATTCAGACGTTATCTAGTTTTTTTTTTGTTTTCTTTCAATACAGCTATACAGGTTTAAACACGAGTTAATCCATCAAGGCATTTATTTCATACGCAAAATGAGCCTCAATAAACATAAATAAAAATTAAAAGTAACTGCTAAATAATATAAACTTGAATTGAACTTGAATTAGAGGGGTTATGGGATTTGTAGCAACAAAGGCTGTAATCCCCTGTAATATAAACATTGAAAGGGAATTCTCACTTAAATAGAGAAACTGAAAAGTTAATAGATAATGATTGTGCAGAAGCTAACAATAAATTGCATATAAATAAAATAATGATGACTTACTTTTCTTTATTATTCAATGCCATGTTTTAACGCCTGCAAAGTGATGTTGCAGTTTTAACAAATACTACACGCTCAAAAGGCAATTGAAATTGGAGCGCAACGGGCAGCGTTAACTGGAGGACACATTTCCTACCCCCCCCCTCTTTACTTCTTCTTGACAAATACCAGAGTACCCGCCCCTCAAAGAGGGGCTACTTCCATTCTTGACGAGTACTGAGTCCAACATGGCGAGAAGTATCTGTCAATGAGCTGAATAGCATTCATTTCAGCAGTGAGGAGAGGCAGGGCGGGGGTGCGCACATTGGAGCTTCTTAGAGAGAAGCTATAGGTCCCTCGCACGGTAGATCTGAGAAGAACTTGAAAAGAGTTCTGAGAAAAACAGGTGGCTAGCAGGGAAGATCTTGGGACGGAATGGAGGAGAGTGAAACTGTGAGACCTGTGTTTGGTTGTTATCTGAGAAGAGGGCCGTGGGAGAAAAAGTCGGAAAGTGAGTAATGTAAACAAGCTACGGGGAGGGGGACAAGGTGCATTACTATTACAGGAGAATATTTCTGGGATCGGGGATATAATTAGGAACAAGTTGAATTGCTGCATTTTCGTGCGTGTCGAGACTATTAAAGAATTTTGTTGCAATTTTGACAATGTATTCTTTTAGAGAGGGGTAGTTAAGTGCTTTACGAATTTCGGTGTTGGAGATATACCATTTTGCATTGCAGATTGACCGAATTACCGAGTGATATTCCTACCCCCCTCTAACCTGCTCCGGAACGAGTATAGTTCCTGTTAGCGCCTGTAGATGGCGATAGAAGTTATCGCCATCTAGAGGCGCTAACAGGAACTATGTTTGTTCAGCTATTCGCCCAATGTAGGTTTTATTAGATTTGGCAAATACGCACTTTCTTGGTGAAACTCTATTCCTTTCCATTCCTTGTTTTTTAAAAATCCTAGCATATAACGCCAGGAATTTCAGTGAAGCCTTCTTTCCTCTGCGAATTCAATTTTTATACTCTTTCAGAAATTAAGCTGATTTATTTCATTAATCATTTTTTATTTAAATGAAAAAGTTTTCAGCAGTTAAAAGCAGTAAAAATATTTTTGGCGTAAAATTTAAATAAATATTTTTTAAATCGTATTTCTGGTTTAAGATGCAGTTTGTCGCAAAAATGATAGGAAACTGTAAGCAACATATTAAAAGTTTTATTAAATGCAAATTTTAAAATACAAATACATTATATGTACATTTGCCAACAACAATAATTAAACTATGTTTAGTGTACTGAAATGCATTTTTAATATCCTATACCATTAATAAACCGAATAAAAGACATTAAAATACTTCCCAAGGAACAAATTGATCACAGCCATACTGCAAGAAAGAAAGACTGTTTATAGCTTTTATTAAAATGAAAACCTTCATTTCAAAGTCCTGTACAAACATTCAGGATTACATTTCGCAAATCGATATAAGATAAAATGCATGAAATTTAAATCTGTTTACATAATAAAATCGAATTAATTTATTGTAATATTATTAAAAAGAGAACGCCCAGCAAAAGATCTGTATTTTCATGCTCAACAAAGCATACTTTCATTCATATAATTATTTTGCATACTAATAAAAAAATAAGAATCGTAAAATTTAATTTTGTGTTTGCATGATCAATTTATATTAGGTTATTCTCAATTTATTAAATAAGAATACGCCTGCATGAGGCCTAGCTTCGCCATGCAACTACTACTCCCGAGAACCGATACTCGAATGCAAATGCATGCAAGCATTCGAAAAATGCATCCCATTCTTGGCGAATAAAACGAATCCTCCATCTGTTGAAGAAAACGTTTTTCTCGAAGGCAACCATACAGCAAGCCGTCTTTCTACCACGCCGGAATAAAATCTGTCCTCCGGATCAGCTATAAACCCCCATCTACTTCTATTGCTTTCCCCCTTTCTACCAATCCGGAGCAAGATGTGTCCTCCGGATAACGAGGGTTTCTCTTGAGCGTGACTCAGCAATTTCCACCGGGGGACAATGCTTCGCGGAGAAACGAAGATAACACTTTCCGAAAATCACCGGAGCATTGTCAAAAAAAAGGGAACGCATTTCATCTCCCTTGCTTTTTCATCTTTTGGTATAAACAAATTCTAATTTCACACACACAAGAATTTTATATAATTAAATCACTATTTAAATAAAGCATAAAATGACAAAAATAGAACTATTTTAAAAAGATCTTTTAAGCGATGAGATATTCATAAAAGGTTAGATAAAAGAACAGACTTGGATTGTTTTGATTAAATGCATTAAGAAGAAAGAAAACTAATTGAAGTTAATAATTAAAAAGTTAAGCTGTTAATTTAATTTTATGTTGTGAGACAACACAACATGAGACATGCAACGTTTTTCTGTCAAGGATATGCATGTTCATTGTATTCGTAACTTGTGTTGAATTTGTGAAGTCTGGTCAGTTCTGTTTTAATCGATTTCCACCTTTATTAACCGAAATTTCGTCTGACTTTCATATTTTGCTCTATCAAGCTTATCATATACTCTTTGAAAATAAAGATAAGATTTGAAAATAAACATATTTAACAAAAAATTCTCGATTTATTTATTTCAGACCGCATGTTTCTAGTTAAAATAACTTTTTTTCATGCAACTGATTTCCATAAAATAGTTTGTTTTTACCATCATGATTGTTTTCCTACTAATCGCATTGATTATGAAATCTGTTATATCATGTCTACTGTTGAAATTGGAGAGATAATATTGAAAATATTGCTCATCGACACAAAAATGAACTATTTTTTGTATTGTCATAGATCAGTGGTTCCCAACCTTTTTGGTGGTGCGGACCACTTGTTGTGTACAAAAATAGTATATATATATACAGAGTGTCTACACTTATCGTGGTCCAATAGCTAATTTCTAAACCGTTAGAGATAGACATATAATTCCAATTGGAAAAATGCTTTAAAGGAAGGGAAGAATTATATGTTTTTTAAGTGAATAAATATATTCATGAAAAAGTTACGAAACCTAACTTTTATGAAGTTCCCCGGTCCTATCAATCATATTTAGTAAAATATTTTTGACAATCTAACATTTTTAAAAAAAAGTCCCACTCTTTTGCGACTAAAATTGACCGACTTATATAGCTTTGAATATCGCTGACTTAGACCACTTTACACCATTCTTGTAGCCGTCTTGTAGACAATTCACCAATCAATGCGCAGCAATTGCTCGAAGAGGCCGCTGATTGGTAAAAATCATGAAATTCAAAGCTCCATAACTCGGTCAGTTTTAGTCGCTGAACAGTGGGACTTTTTTGGTTAAAATTTTAGAGTGTCAAGAATATTTTACTAAATATAACTGATAGGACCGGGGGAACCCTATAAAAAGTTAGAATTCGTCATTTTTTCAGAAATATATTTAGTGACTCAAGAAACATAAAATATAATTCTTCCCTTTATTTAAAGCATTTTACCATTTGGAACTGTATGTCTATCCCTAACGGTTTAGAAATTAGCTATTGGACCACGATAAGTGTACACACCCTGTATATTAGATGCCCTTATATGCCAGTAATTAGTGAAGCTTACTGTAAAAGGAATAAAAATATATTGATTAATAAAGCAAGAAACAAGTGAAGACTCTTGAAGCTCCCCTGACTTCGACTTTTGACTAGCAGTTCGCGGCCCATGGGTTGGGAACCTCTGTCATAGATACAAAAATGAACTATTTTTGTACCTATTACAAAATGTCAAGTTTGACGAGACGCATTCATGTAAGTCAGAATCGATATTTTCTCTGAGCAACAAGCATAGATTTACCGATATCGTAATCAGCGATATCTTTATTTAGAGAAGTTTTAACTAAATGTAATAATTATTAATATTTTACATTTAACTAAATGTNATAATTATTAATATTTTACATTTAACTAAATGTAATAATTATTAATATTTTACATTTAACTAAATGCAAAATATTAAACACTATTATATACACCTAAATGCTACACTAAATATATTTTTAATTCTTGGAAGTATATTAATATGGTATAATTATTTCAAAATCGTTCACGAACTAAAATACTGTGTAGGATTTCAGTGTAACCCACGAGGCTTGAAAGATAGTATACTCTTGACCTAGACCATAATTTCAGTGATTGCATATATAATTGGTGTCTATAATAATGTCTTATAAAAATTCACGAAACACGGAAACGCATTTCTTTATTTAAATATAAAAATTAAAGCGGTACTTTCTTCACGAACATTTTTAAAATCGTGGAATTTTCCGTGTGCCTGCCTGGCGCATCAGCTCCAGCTGAACGAATTTTTTGATAATGGGGTCCATTTAGACAGTTGAAAAAGGAAAGCTGTCAGTGCCAGTTGTGAAAAAATTGCTGTGCATCAAGGTTAATTTAATTTTAAGCTGTTTAGAGTTCTATGAAAAAATAAAAAATGATAAGACATTCCTAGATAAAATTATTTCATTTAAAAAGCATCTGCTGAAAGAAATTGGAAAAGGAAATGATATGGTCTTTATCCAGGACCAATATCAAACTAAATATTAAAACAATGTAAAAAAAAACGCAGCTTATTCTTTTTTACTTTCTCGTATACGAAGTACACAAAGAGAAAGTATTGTAATCGTCAAAAAATTCGAACTCGAGATTTTGACGAATCTCCACGTTTTAGACCTCCCTGAATCCGAAAAACACAATTTTGGAATTATGTCTGTGTGGCTGTCTGTCTGTGAACACGATAACTCCAAAACTATTAGAGCTACGGGGATGAAATTTGGTATGTGATCTTTACACATAATCTGTAGGTTTCTATCAAATTTTGGACAAAATCCGTCAACGGGAAGTCTGTCTGTCTGTATGTTCGAGGTCATGCGAACGCTATAACTCAAAAACTTGAAAAGCCAGATGGATAAAATTTTATACACAGTTTTATCGGCATGAATGTAGGTCCGTATAAAACTTTGGTCCAAATCCGTCAAAGGGTTGATAGTCTGTCGGTCCGTATAATTTACTTTTGAAAAGAATCCGTCTTCTCCCTGGAAGAACGGAGAGGAATTTCATTACGGAGTAGCGAATTACGTCAGTTTGTCCTTGAGCCGGTAAGAGAGGAAAATCGTTACGCATCTCTTTGAATTTCATTCTTTGCCTAGATATTTTTCAATCACTATAATGAGAAACCTTCTGATAGTCATTGGATTCTGGGTAACAATAGGTTCGAATTTTTTTAGCCACGCGGGGGAAGGGGAAACGGCACCTTTTTGGGGAAGTATACGAGAAAGTTTAGGGGAGAACACTCCCGCTGGTTTAATTACTGTGATTTTGATTTACCAATCATCTTTGCATTCTGAAGTCTTAATTCTTTTCATTTCCTCAAACTCTGTGCTAGTGTTATGAAAAAGGATTGTTGGTAAACAAATAATATAATCTTGTATTTTGACCCCCTAATTAATTATATATGAATGATTGTATTTTAAACACTGTTTAATATTGGCTCAAATTATAGAGTTTATTACATTTTTATTTCAAAAAATTCTTTTTTTAAAATTCTTATACCATTTTTGTTAAAATTTAAGTGCATTACAAAACTGTAGAAACAAGTTCAAATTAGTTTTTGAGAAGCTGCAGCTGATAACTGCATTCATTTACTGTTCTCAGAACTTTAAATTTGATTTAAGAATTGAGGAACTTTGAATTTATGCATCTGAAGATGATCTTTTTGTACAATTGCATTCTGGATGCATCTCTATTTCATTTTTGATTTTGGAACTCATTCTTTCAACACAAAAAAAAACTGATTTTAACGATATGTTACTTGATTTATAATAATCATTTTTTTTTCAGTTTTCAGTTTTTTCTCTCTTTCTTTCTCTCTCTTTAAAAAAGACAATTTATTACGTTCAAAAATTGAAAGTAGAAATTCATCGGATAAATAGCTTTAATTACAAATTATAACATAAAATACAACAATAACAACTATTTCAAACAACCTACTTATGTTGCATCGTGTTGATATACCTGAATCATTTTAAGCAGGGCTGGCCCGAACAAAAGCGGCCTGGTGCAAAGTTGATTTGCGGGGCCTTGAAACTAATTTCGTGAAACAAAATAATTGATTGCATTTTGCTATTTATTACACCGCACAAATTGGCATATTGAGGACTTAAGGAATACGTGAAAATAATAAAATTATGTGATTTATGAACGATTTTGAAAGTGATTAAAATGATAATTTTTAAAAATAATTCAAAATAATAAAAATATTATTATTTTGAATCATGAGAAAGATTTTTCTCATGATTCAAAATAGCTGTCAGATGAAATAGCTGATCAATTCCTTAAAATAAAAACTGTTCATTTTTTCTCACCAAGTTCTTTTATTTTTAATTCAGGTGTTACTTTTAACTAACTCTTCCACTATTTCCTTTGCAGTTATTAAAAGAAGATATGAATCCCGATGCACGATGCTTTTCAAAAAATTTTTAAAGGACTTTTAAATCTGGATTTGTGTACGGATATCTATATGAAGCAGCATTCCCACGTCGTTTTTTACAGTGGTTTTGGAGAAAGATATATGAAAGGCTTTCCCGACACATTACAGAACTTGCAAAATTATTATATGTGCTTTCATAAGTCACAAAAAATGAATATACAGAGAAGGTTTTTAAATGTCTCTAAGAACAAAATTCAAATTAAGACTTCAGCAGAGTATATAGTGTGGTTTGGCATTCTTTGCAAGATAAGGGCTTTTGCAAACATTTATGTAATACCTCTCATAGTAAATCCGTTATAGTTAGAAATATTATAATTTGTTTGGTTGAAATCCAGACACGTCGGGGGGGGGGGAGCAAAGTATAATATAAAATTCTAAAAGCTGCCTGCCAACGACACCCTTTCATAACACTAGCACAGGGTTTGTGGAAGTGGGAAAAAATTAAGACGTCAGAATGCAAAGAATATGCAATTTTTATTAATGTTTGGTAATTCAAAATTATAGTAATGAAAAGCAGAGTTAAAACAAAACTGCCAAAACTTTTAATTTTCAGTTTGAACTGGTGCAGGTCCACTTTTTCATTAACAATGGATGTAAACAATTAATTTTCTTTCATTGACAGAATGACGCTGCCTTTTGTGAAAACGCTCTCTATTACAACCAAATTTTTCCCTCGCTGCATTCACTGGCATAAATCCAGACATTTTGAAGATTCCGACATTAGTCCGGACGTCAGCTTGAAATCCGCAATGTATGGTAATCCTAGTTATAGTACCTCTGTCTATACAGTTCCCCAAATATAATTCCTCTTTTTTCTGATAGGCTTTCAATTTTGACTGATAACCCTTTTCCTTTCCTTTGGACTGATTCTTTTGCAGTTTAAAAACAAGTAAATCGTTCTTGTATACTCACATCACTTTCAGTGTCAACTACATTAACATATCTTAAAATAACAGATCATTGTTCTTGATGGCTCTGGAGTACAATCTAATAAAATTGTGAAAAATTTAGCTTTTTTATTTAAATATATTATTTACGTTCTAACTTTTTTTTTAACCAAAGCAGAAATCAGTTCGTCTTGTATTCTATGACATAAATAGGAACGCGATGCTGATTTCACACAAGGATCCAAATATTGTTTCGTGATTGGATGAAATATTGCAAGCAATTCTATGAAATCTAAGAAATTACCGTTGTGTGGTTTATATAAAACATTGCTACTTTCCTTGAATGCCAAAGTATGCTCTGATAAATATAAAATTGAAGCCAGTATTCGTTCATAAACACGCTTTACTCAGTGTGTTTCGGTTTTAGTTAATTTTTCATGTTCTCTGTCATAGTGTGTTTCCCAGTTTGAAATACTTTTTAAATTGTAACAATTTATATACAGCTTGTAAATTATCTTTCAATCGCGAGCAAAACTCGTGAATAAAACTCGATCATTAGTTTATTTTAATTTAGTTACATTAACCACCCGTTTTGAAGCAACACAAGGGCTATTTTGGGACGGACCTCGTCATTTTGAACCGCAGTCAGATGGCGAGGACGACACCTAGGCTGGCACCCCTTCTTCAAGCTTCCTCACCATACCAACGGGAGGTGGTTTGGTTCATCCGTTACAAACGCAAGCAAGCATAATGAAACACATTGTTTTTACTTTTCTTACTTTGTTGGGCTATGTAGTGAGATTCAAAGCTCCCAAACTTGCCTTTGATTGGTCGACGTGAAATGTGCACATATCGCGTTATTATATTCAAATGTATGTATATTCGGGTTAAAATAAAAAAAAATTAGAAGGCATTTTTAATTTTCAAAATCAGTCAGCTACGCGGGGCCTAGTGCGGTCGCACCGCCCTCCGGCCGGCCCTGATTTTAAGTTATAAGTTCTAATTTGGGCGAACCAGCTGGTCGCTGAAGGCGGCTAGTATTCAATATAACAGAATATTTACCCCAACTACCATTAATATTCTTACACATTTTAACACGTATATTAATTCAATCAGATGAATAGATGCTTTGTTATAATAATGGACACATAAAATACGCTGTTACTGCACACAAATTAAATGCAAACAATATGTATGTATATAGTCACAGATTAAAGCAGCCTTAATACATGCACATTATTATATAGATTTTTAGACAATATATATAAGAGCAGACGAAAAGAAGCTTTAAAACAAACATATTATCATACAGATTAAAACAAATATTGGTGCATATTTTATCAGACACCAGTCTTGATAGACCACCGGCATTTTTTAATTGAGAACCTGGTAAGTGTGAGATATGAATATTATATCTTTGTAAGACAATGCCCATCTTTATAGTTCAGCTGACTGAGGTGGAGATTTTTGGAAAAATTTTAAAGGATACTGATCAATTATTATTTGAATGTTTGCACCGAACACATAATTTTAAAATTTTTTAATCGACCACACTACTGCATATGTTTCAAGTTCAATAGTAGCCCAGTTCTATTGCACTTTGTTAAATATTTCGCTAGCGAATCTGATAGGGTATTATTTTCCTTGATCATCCCTTTGAGAACTTAAAAGACTTTAAGGTTACTTAAGGCGTAAATAAAATACTGAATCAAATAAAACTTAGTTTTAAATTAATGGCAAAGGAATAAACTCTTTTTTCCCCTGGAGTTTAAACGATGTAAAAGACGTGTAGATAAACTTTTGATGAAACGACGTAAATGATGATAATTTTATTATAGCAATGAAAAGTATTGTAATATATGCTAAAAAATATTTTTTATCGTTTTAAAATTATTGAAAAAATTTGCGAGACAGCGAAATTGGTATCAATAAAAGGATTAATTGTTTTGAATTTTTTAATGCTGTAATAATCATTTTTTCGATAATACTTTCTGAAGTTATCCGGAGGAAACGTTCACATTTAGCTTAATTTTTAATAAATTGAAACTCTAATGAAAAAAAACTGAAAAATTGTTCAGAAGTGCGCATTTCCACCCACTAAAGTATGTTTGTGCCACATTTGGTAGCTGTAGGGTCATAATGAACCATGTAGAGTGCCAACAGATAGACACAGTGCTTTTATTAGTTGTAGAGATTAACCTTTTTATAGAATTATGAAACACGGAGCCGGATTATTAAATAGGCAAAGTAGGCAACTGTCTATAGGTCCCGCAAATTTGGAAGGTCCCGAAGCCTCAATATGTTTTGTTATACTTTCAGAGTAATTTAAAATTTAGCGCTTTTATTTAATTTGCAAAGACCGTGCATTCGGACATATTCAAAGTAAAACCAAGTATTGTTTACATTTGAAACATTATTTTAATATATTCCGAATTAATTACTTTTTGCAAGGTTTATATTTTGTCGTTTTATAATGCTAAAAAATATGAAATCCTATTATTAAATAGTATTTGGATTATGCTTTTTAACAATAAAAATACTAAAAAGTTCGGCCGTGTTAAATTTTAATTTTACATTTCTTTATACGCAGTATACTGCTCTTGAATGTGATCTGAATGATATGCCGACTGAAGCTGATTTACATTTTTTTTTCTTTTCCCGTACATATTTTGTGTCAAAAAGAATCTCTCTCAATATCTTGAGAAAATTTCCTTGCTGAATCAGTGTGGTGCTTTTTTCTTCCTTTTCTCATTAAATCAATAGCTCTCGCAAACTTTGCATTAGAGCATTTAGTTTGTGTTAAAAATTTTACATTTTTTATCATTATGTTTAAAATTACTTTTAAGATCAAAATTAATTTTTTTATGCACACAAGAAATCGAAACAAACTTACTTAAAGGTTATCCGCTAGTGAATGTTTTGTGATTTCAGTTTGTCACTTGAAAATTGATTATATAGAGATAAAACAAAAATGAATAAATATATCTGATGTTTAAAGTTGGGCCCTAAATTTGCATTACCTATATATACGCCTGAATTGGTAGCCCCTGTTAACAGGGCTTAATCCTGCCCTGTGTAGCATGATGATGTTTAGGCTGGATTGTCTGACTTGATTACATCAGCCGTTACATTCTGTGCATAACAATTTTTACATAACGAGCTTCTAGGGCCGGATTAAGCTCTGTGGGGACCCTTGGGCAATCCAAGTTTTGCCCCCCCCCTTTTTCCCTTTTAAACTTCCCAAACCAGATAATTTTTTTCGTAAAGATTTTAATTTAATTTGGATATAAGCAGTTTTTATTTAACAAATATTACGACAAACTGAAATGAAAAAAACATCTTTAAGATAATTGGTTTCAATATATCATGTATAAAAAATTTCAACTTAAATGTAATTTTAAACAAAATAGTAATGTATATATATATATATATATATACATAAAAATCCAAATATAACTAGTATATAATCATACAAAATAAAGTAAACAAGAATTAAATCTTATATCAAAAAGTCATTATTTGAACAATACATCAATTTTAAATAAATCTGTTAAATTGAAATTACTAAAGATACCATAAACAAAAATCAAGTTTAAACATTATATTACAACAAGTGAAAGAACACTGTTGTTATTAAAAATAATGAAATAGGCAATCCAAGTAAATGGAGTTTTCAACAATTAAAATAGCAGCTTGGCTGTGGACAAGCTTTAGCCAGATTAAATTAATTTGCTGTACAAACCATCCCTGTTACTATTGTTGTTGAAAAAACAGACAGGGTAATTTATATATATCTTTTATATATATATATCTTTTTAACCCATTCTAAATAGTTAATAATGAAAGACTACCAGAGCTGTAGACTTGTGAGTCATTTGCCAACTGAAAAGATAGTGGACGATACTGATCTGCAAATAAATTTGAAAACTCGAAAAAAAAAATCCTAAGCCAAATGTTCTGAAATTTAAAAGATACTTGATTTTAATGAGAGTATTTACGAGTATTTTGCCTATTTTGTAATCCGGCCCTGAGAATGCCAGACTAAAATCACTATAATGTTAATAAAATCGAAAATGAAAATTGTGTTTTGGAAATTAAAGTCCAAAGAAAGCAATTTTTGAATCATGACTTCAAGATTGGTAAAAACATACGAGTGAAACATTTGATGAAACAATACAATTGGTTATAATTTTATTAACACAATAAAAATCATTGTTATATATTGTGTTTAAAATTAATTTTCAAAAATTTATTAAAATTTCAAAAAAGTCGCATGACAAAATTCGTATTACCGAAAAGCGTATTTTGAATTTTAAAGGGTGTGAAAATGTTTTTTGTGCTATATTATGATCCGATGTTATTGAGGGAAAAATTATTATTTCTTATAATTTTAGTTAATTAAAAATTTGATTAAAATGTTGAAAAGCCCTCGCTCAGTGAGCACCAAATGAGTAACTCCCTCCGAATTTGGTAGTTCTTTCCCAACGGTCTTACATCTCGCAGTTTATAGAAAGTATGCCGGCCTAAGAGCATTGTCGTGTTTAAAAACAAACACAGGACTAAAAAACCGGAAAAGCTATGAAAATAAACAGCATTTTATTACAGCAGAACAAAGAATGCTCAAATTATAATTAAGAACTAATTTTTAGAATTTTTTTAAAATTGGTAGGACATAAATTAATAAAATTGGAATCATTTAGAAGATCTAATTCAGATCTAAATACGAAAAATCTAAAAAAAAATGAAGATAATTTTTACATTGTATTCTTAAGAAAGAAAAGAATGCGACTTTTAATTAAACAATGAAACTAGTATGATTTTCCTTATATTTTTTTTATCTGAAAATATTGTTGGAAAATAATATTTAAAAATATTTTTAAAAGTTTGTTGAAATAAAAAATTGCACAATCAAAATAAACATTCAACAGATGAACAAAATGTAAAAAAAAGCAATGAAAAAAAATACTGAGAGTTCTAATAGGCGAAAAAATATATATAAACAAAGGTGAGGGGATGAATAAATAATTAAAACACAAACGCAACGACTGCGCAATTAATGCTGCAATTCTACGAGTGTTGTGGAAAAATATCAATGTCAAATTTAAATGGAGAGTACATTTGCTAGTGGATATATATAGATTTTAAAATGATGTAAAAATCATTTTTGTACGATAACATTTTCCGAAGTTAAGGCAGAAAAAACCAAAATTTCGTTTCATTTATAACTATTAGTTTTTGTTTTTTTTTAAATATCGCTTTGAGGCACACCCTACAAAGTATGCTAATGCAACGCTGTAAAGCGCCTACAAGCACACAACACACATATTCGTATTTGTAAATAGTAGAGTTATATAGAGCAAAAATAAGCATTTGATCGAGTTATTCCACAGCATCAACAAACTATACATGTATTTTCTTTCATTAAACTCGTCAGAAGGAACCTATCATTTTTGCGACAAACTGCATCTTAAACCTGAAATACGATTTAAAAAATATTTATTTAAATTTTACACCAAAAATATTTTTATTGCTTTTAACTGCTGGAAACTTTTTCATTTAAATAAAAAATGATTAATGAAATAAATTAGCTTAATTTCTGAAAGAGTATAAAAATTGAATTCGTAAAGGAAAGAAGGCTTCACTGAAATTCCTGGCGTTATAAGCTAGGATTTTTTAAAAAACAAGAAATGAAAGGAATAGAGTTTCACCAAGAAAGCGCGTATTTGCCAAATCTAGTTAAACCTACATTGGCCGAATAGCTGAACAAACAAAGTTCCTGTTAGCGCCTCTAGACGGCGATACCTTCTATCGCCATCTACAGGCGCTAACAGGAACCATACTTGTTCCGGAACAGGTTAGAGGGGGTAGGAAATGTGTCCTCCGGTTAACGCTACCCAGAAAATACCGATGGCTGATGAAATTTTGCTGTGGGATGATGAAATCTCTGGGGAGTGACGTGACCGCCTGTGACGTAGGGAAGCGGGCTTTTTGGTTGGAAGAAGAGGAGACGGGGGCTCTTGGGGGTCAACGGCTGGACTTCATGGAAGGAAGGTGGTAAGTGGAAGCCCAGTGAATTTTTTTTGGACTTAGGCGGTGGACAGAATTAGGCCCCGGGAGAAGCAGCCATGATGGATGGAATGACGAAGCCTATTTTTCAATTCCTACTATTAGTTCACACTCTCCCTATATATCCTGTATAAATTTCTTTGTGCTCTGAGTATTGGAAATTTCTGTGGCCTGTAATGGGACATTATAGGTTTATATTCTGGAACGAATTATGCTCGTAATCGAGGTTCCACCATACTTATATTAAAAACAGAACAGGTATGGAATTCAAGGCTCTTCTTTTCAGTGCTTCGTCATATTGGTATAGGGGAACAATGGTTTCTTAAACATTTGAGGGCACTATATTGAAAACTTTTTTACCTGAAAAAAATACCTACTTGATGTCCTATCATCTGTTAATAGCAATTTCTAACCTGTCCTAACAATTTAAAATAATGTTCAAACAAGATCAAATGCTACTGAACTAGGTTTGATACTGGTTTTAGGTTAGGTACTGATTTTGATTTGAATATATTCATTGAATCTAAATAATTGATTTTGTATCAAAAATTAATTCTGCAAATTATTTCCTTGCACTACAAATGAAAACGAATTTCATCATAAAAAAGTCATGAATTTAAACTCATTTCAATATCTATTGAAATAATTTTTGCAGTAATATAAAACTTCTCAAAGGGTAAAAATATAAATTACATTTAATCAAAAAGTGGAGGATTAGAAGGAAGAAAATTAATTAAATTTAACTATTTGCTTTAAAATATTTATTCCTTTTTGCTGCTAATCTCACCTTATACTTCGTTTTTAAACAAAACAGATATTGAATTCAAAGTTGTTTTTCACAGTGGTTTCTGATATTGAAATGGGGAACACTGATTTCTTAAAATATAAATTTCATGTACAATCAAAGAAAAGAAGGATAATAGATGAGAAAATATGTACTACTTATCACTATCAACTTTATAAATAACTATTTATTTTCTGCTGCTAATCTCGCCTTTTACTTCTATTCAGAACAAAACAGATATCGAATACAAGATTATTTTTTTACTGTGCTTCGTGATATACAATTTTGAATATATATAATATATATTAATTACTCGCATCAAAATGATCTGCATAGACATGACCAGTGGCGGTCTAAAAATAGTGGTTGCCATGAATAAAGGGGGCCCTATCATATCTAGCATGCAATCTTACATATTACATATATTTTTTAAATATAATTAATTTAAGAAAATTTTACATATAATTTTCTTTATTATAAATATAATAAATTTAAATTAGTAAGTTATTAAAATCTATTCCTAATCTAAAAGTCTATTATATATATATATATATATATATGTGTGTGTGTGTGTGAAGTGTAGAGATAGTTGAAGAAGATTGCAGTCGTTAAATGTCTAAAACATTTTATTACATTTCGAAGATAAGCAAAATTAAATTAGTTATAGAATACTCAGTAATAGATTAAACTTTTAAAAGATTATGGGAATATTAAATCCATGGCCAGGAGTGAAGAATTACGCCTAAAACGGCGTGAACTGCTCAGTGCGTTACATGATTACGAAAGAGAAAATTACGCAGACGCGGAGTTTTTATAATACAGTGAACTCTCGAAATCGAAGGGACCCGGAAAAAAATTCGAGATAGCGAGTTTTCGAGATAACGAGGTTACTCTCCCAAGCATTAAAAATTACACATAATTACAAGGTAAGGAATATATTGTAAAATATTTTAGCCAGATAGAGCTAAATGTCTGAAAACAGCAATAATTTCCATATTAATTCATAGCAATGATATTAATTTACATAGAAGTATAAAATTTTTAAAACAGAATGTATTTGTAATAAATTACTACTACTTATAGAATTTCTTTCAAAAGTCCAGCATAGTGACCTGGCGACACCTCTTTTCAAATTACTTTTCTACTAAGTTTTCAATCCAAAAAATAGCTGCGAAATCCTCTTTTTCCACGTTTTCTGAACATTCCATGAACATGATGTGAACAGCATCTTTAGCCTGACCCGCAGTAATGTTGGTGTCTGCTGGAACATCCACCTCTTCCTCATCACTCGAAGGCGAAGAAATTGTTTAAGAAAAGATCTCATCATCAGTCCACAGTCCACACACTTGAACCTCCGAGTCGAACTCCGTAAATTTTTCAAACGTTGGCGTTTTAGAAAGGTTGAGGATTTTTGAAACCTTCTCCCGTTCTTCACACTGGTGTGTTTCTGTGTGGAGTTCCTGCTCCTCATCTCATTCACTTTTCACACTAGAAAAACAAGCTTTTCCAAAACAGTGTTTGATTTTCTTTTGTGTAACGTTCATCCACGTTCCGTCTGCCATCCTCATAGAATCAAGCATATTAAACGGTTTCATTTTCTGTTTTTATCAATTGAATCCACAACCTTCTTTACAAGTTCTTTCCTGTAAAAAACTTTAAAACTTCTTATTATCCCCTGATCTAGAGGTTGTAGCTGGGAAGTCGTGTTAGGTGGGAGGAAAACCACCTATACTGCGTTCGTTTCAGGGATAAGGCTGTGAGCCGTGCAGTTATCAATGAATAAAACAATTTTCCTCTTCTCTTTACACATTTTCTTGTTTATTTGTTTTAACCACTCTGAGAAAAATTCACTCGTCATTCAAGCTTTTTTATTTGCTTTATAATGAAGTGGAAATGACTTAATTCCTTTAAAGCACATTGGGTTTCTAGATTTTCCAATCGTTAATGGAGTAAGCTTCTTAGTCCTACTCAATGCTGGTAGCTAAAAGTAACGTTACTCGCTCTTAACTTTATTTTCCTCTATGGAAGGTTTCTCCTTGGAAAACTGTAGTTTTGTCTAGCAATGCTTTGAAGAAAGGCCCAGTCTCATCAGCACTGAATATTCTTGTAGAAGATCAGGAAGAGTTTTTATCCATTCCGAACAAAGCTCATCACTCACTGATTGGCTTTCGGCACACAATTTTCTAAAAACAATGTTATGACGGTTTTTAAAGATTTTCAGCCATCCATTGCTGCTTTTGAAG
>BGPR01002818.1:88714-105848 GCA_013235015.1 Araneus ventricosus | reverse complement strand
ATAGGAATTGAAATTAACATTAGAGAAATACGAAATTTCAAGGGGCAAAATATTTTTTCGAGATATCGAAGTTCGAGATAACGAGAGTTCACTGTACCAAAAAGGGAAAAGTACCGAAGTTGAGGCTCTAGAAATATTGCGAGTCTAGTTAGAATAGAAGTGTTTTTTATCATAGGATTGAAGTAGAAATAGTTCGTTCGTAATTAAAAATTAACTGTCGTTAAAGAAGATTTATTTTAAAGATGGGAAAATTTCTATATATATATATAAAGTAATTACAGTATACACGTATCATAGATGTGATTGGAAGTAAGAAATACCAACTATAAATATAATTTTACAATAGAAAATTAAATAATTTTGAAGGTTGTGTAGCATAATGTAATTTTGGAACTGTATTGCAATTTTGAGAGTTTTTTTTGTGACTATAATTAATAATGACTATAATTTTGCGACTATCTGGCAATAATTACTCTGTATTCAAATCATCTACCAATTCCTTCTCAATAGACCCAACCAAAGTTCTCCTCGGAAAATGAATTTCTTCTAGTTTAGGGTTAATTATATTAACCTCCCGTTTTGAAGCAACGCAAGGGCTATTTTAGGACTGACCTCATAATTTTCAACCACGGTCAGATGACGAGGACAACACCCGAGCTTGCACTCCCTTCCACCAAACTTCCGCACCACACCAAAGAGAGGACGTTTGACCCACTCCGTATGATTTAACGTTCATCACACCCATATACACAGTGGATCGTCAGTTTAACTTGCAACCCTCCGGCCCCGAAGCTGAAACCTTACCACTAGGCCACAGCGGCCTCAAGTCTGCCTTGGAGTTAATGTACAAAGAAACCAATATTCTCTTATCATAACTTTAACAGTGGCAAAAATACGTGAATGAAGGATTTAATGAAACACTAAATTGACTTGAATTTAATTTTATAACAAACATTGTTACAAATTGCGTTTAAAATTAATTTTGAAATGTTAATTATGATTAGAGAAAAACTGTACCGCAATGAAATCAGTATCATTGAAAAATCAATTTATTGCTCTTTAAGAAGGTGTAAAAATAATTTTCATACGATAAAATATTTCAGAAGTTATTGGCGAGACCTTACTCCTAGGCCAAATCGGCCTCACAGAGAATTTCTTAATAAGGTCTTTATGATCTTTAGCTTTGAAATTTCACTAATATCACTACATCATTCATCCCAGAAAAATGGAACATTTTGAAAGACGTCCTTTGGTCCTCAAATTAAGTGGTCCCCCCCCCCCCTTGTTACAGTTTTAGCGGCCCGAAGAAGACTTTTCTCTTCTTTTACTTTCGAAAATAGGCTAGTTCGCTCGTCCGTCAGTTTTAGAATAGTAAAATGCACAAACAGTAACAAAAAAGGTTTTTAGCCACCTCCAAGGGTTGCACCCTTCTGCACAGAGGGGTCATCCCCTCCTTCTTGCTGGGGTCCTCCTAGAAGAATAAAGATCTTATGGTTATTTCTTCCCGTCCTTGTACAAAAAAGATTGTTTCTCAGAAAATGCGCAAGATATTTTATAGAAAAAAAAAGAGTTATTCTCTTTTTCTCTCTTTCAACACATACAATCTTGGGGCCCCATATTAACTGAATAAGGGGGCCCACTTGCCATCTGGCCAGTCCGCCACTGGACATGACGAATGCTGCTTTCTGATAATTTCGGATTAAGTTTCGGATCTCTCTTCATCACTTTACACCACTTTTTGCGAAGAACATCTTTTTTTTTTTGGCACATTGATAAATAATGTATCGGGTGCAGTTATAGTTGTATTAAAACATTTAGGAACAATACAATATTTGTATCTTGACATTATTTTATCTGATGCAATAGTCAGAAAATATAGAAAGGAAAGCAAAACTTCTATGGCGAGTGGGGAAATATGTGTAAGCTCACTGCTGTTTGGGCAACGATGACATCAGACCTGTTTCGCGCCTGAATAAATCGTTTTTCCAGCCAAATCTCTGAGGTGAACTTTGATTGCAAATAAAAAAAAATCAAAACGATGTAGAATTTTTTTTTAATGTTATTGTTCATTTTGAAGCATTCTAAATCGACTTAAATAATATAAAAAATGCTGAGCTTCCCCATTGTAGTGATTTTAAATAAAATCAAGAATTCTGCTTTAGCTCGTGAAGCCCCATAGCACTCCCCTGGATTCGACACCGGTCTGTGTGCAGTGATTGTGTTTTTATTTATGCATGAAATACTCAAGAATAGATTTTTCTAAAATCTCATATTTCCAAAGTATAGCTCATGAAATTGCATACAATCTATTTTAATTTGTTCTTATTTATGCATTATTACAAATCATTGCTTTAAAACTGTATAGTGTGATGTTTTATTTAATATTTCCTTCTAGGCTTATGTGAAAGACCAATATGCTCTGGATTTGCTCGATAAAATGTTAACTATCGATCCTGCAAAGAGAATCGACTGTGATACAACTTTGGGTCACGACTTCTTTTGGACTGATCCTCTCCCTTGTGACTTCTCTAAGATGCTTGAGCCCCATACTCGATCGATGTTTGAATTTTTGTATTCGAGGAATAAAGATCATGTAAAGCATCCAGTTGCAGGACCATATTCTCGGCCTCATCCCACTGGAAATGATGGACAGTACCACGATAGAGTTTTCTAAACCAAAAACTCTTTTATGTCTGTTGTGATAATAAAAAAGACGTGTATTATAAAACTTTAAAATGTTGCAAGACAAAATTATTTTGGTTTCTGTGAAACTTATCCAGTAATGTCTGACGGACAAAAGAAAGTTAGATTTGGAAAAGAGCATTTTGTTATTTACATTTATTTTTATACTGTACATTTTATTTATGATTATGAAAAAAAATGTTATCTCTAAGTTTGGAGTTAATTATTATTAATTCTTTATTAACTGCCTCACTTTGGTCAATAAGGTAGTCGCATATCAGTAATTCCATTCAGTTTCATGTGCTACATTGTAATAGATTGGTTTTAATCTATATATATAAAGCAGAGTGTGTTTGTGTTCCTTATGCAAATCTACGATTTTTGTCCAATAAAATTTGGCACTTGTGCTCTTCTAAACAAGAAAAAGATTACTTTTCAAAGTCCAAAAGTTCATTAAAATTTCAGTTAATTAAAAATTAAGTACGATTTTGGCATTTTTCCGTGATATCTTCCAAAAATATCTTGCAAGAATTATTTTTACTTCACCTTAAGGTTAAAAAAAAATAAATTTTTAGTAACACCAATTTTAATTCTGTATAATTTTTCTCTTATTTTAATAAATTTTGCAAAATTAATTTTGTATATTAATTTATGGAAATTAATTGCATCAGGAACAAGAATACTGATGAACTGTGGCCAGAGCACATTAACAGAATTCTGGAAGAACGCTACAGAAAAGTATAAAAACAGAGGATTGACAATTTAAACCAGGAAATCTATTGATTTGGTTCCCTCATTCCATTTTAGTGGGAATTATATTTATTTTACGAAGAGGGAAAATAAATAATTGTGCTCATAGCTTCCTGTTTCCTACAACATTTCGATACTAAAAAGACCGATCAACGCCGGTATTTTGCTAGTTAAACTATATGTTACATTAATTATATCTATACTTATACAAGGCAGTGTTTGTGTGAGTGTGTTGTGTGTGTGTGTAGTGTGTGTTTTTGTCTGCGATGTCCAGACGAATCTATCGCACTTACAGCCATGAAATTTGGTACACAGGTAGTCGTAATGGTGACTGAATGCACCTCGAAGCCGAAATTTTAAATTTTAATCTAGAATTTTTTTATTTAACGTTTTGTGTTGTTTTGGTTGATTTTTCACACTAATTTCTCAATAGAATGGTTTCGACTAATTGTACGACAAAAATAGATAGACCATCGGAAAGAGCACGCGATTTACGTTCTAATGAAGTTAGTTTTGAATTTCTAACGTAATTTACTGAATTTTGAGAATTTTTAAAAAAATAGTCAGTTTCACCATCTAAATGTTAGTTTTATTTTTAAATTTGTTGCATCCGACTTTCTAATAACACTATTATTTTCAATTTTTTTCAGCTTATAACTAGAACGGTTTTGTCGGATTTAAAACAAGAACGGTTAAAATATCTTTTATCATTTTTTTAATTAATTTTTTTTCTGGGCCGTTGAGAGTTATTTTTCTCGATCGAGTTACTCACGCGGCACTTCTTCGGAACGTTGATGCCAATTTTGATTGGCGGACGCGAAGGGTACGTCATGACCTTCACCTGAATGAATTGCTTCGATTATTATTTTCGGATTTGATTTATTTTTGCTTGCTGTATAATAATCATTTAGATGTTCCAATTTTGTAATATTGTTCTGGATTAACGTACTCTGTACTGTAGCGCGAAAAAAAAATAAGCAGGAAAATCAAAAAATGTGTATCTTTTGTTTTGATTTTGTTTTCAAAACTTTTTCATGTCATTGTGGGCGGTTTTTTTTATTTTGTTAAAATCCTGATTCCACAGGCAAAGCCGTGCGCGTACTGCTAGTAGCTTATAAATAGCAATTTATTTGTTTGCAGATGTATTGGGCCTGTTTGCAAGCATTGCATATTATTAGCAATTAAAAATACTTGGGCATTGAAGGGTCAAGTAACTGGAGCTTACTAGGTATTTGTAATGTCCTTCTGAAATATTTCTTAAAGGATTCTGTGAATGGTGTGAAAGTCTGGAATATCTTGATGGCATTAAAATGATTGGTATATTATTAATTGGCTGCAAATTGTTGGTTTGAAAATGGAAAGAATCCCTCATAGAATATTTTTTCTTGTGGAAAATTCGCTTAGTGGATGAAAACTTATTGAGCATTCTAAGAAGGTGGGCTTAAAGCATTTAAGACATGTTTTGACTCTTCATACCACAGCAATTAAACTTGGTTTTGATGAAGAAAAAAAAAGTGTAATTGTCATTGTCAGTTTTAAAATTCAAAATTGTATATACAATGCAACTTCGATTAACAGTCACCCTATGGAGCAATGCTGTGACGGATAATCGAATAGATGGATAGCAGAAATCTTCTAATACATATGTACAAAAACATGATTTTACTGCTGGCTTGGGACAAAAATGAAAATAAAACCCTTTAAAAGTGAATAATTCGTATATATTGTATTTGATTTTACAAAACGATCAATATAAACTTCAGTATAAGAGTAGTAATGTAACAAATGTAATACTATAAATGATGACAGAAACTGAGGGCTAATTGAAGTTTTACTGTAATGTAATGTATATAATCAATTTTATTAATAGGCAGATTTATTAGCAAATGCAAAATAACACAAAAATATTATGTATAGAACTGGATTTATTAACAAACATAAAATAGAACATTTATTTTATATATTTTTTAAAGAGCTGAGCATGCACAATTATTTATTATTTTTAATTTACACATGGCACAGAAGTTTCTGAAAGAATTAATTTTGTAACTGTTTACATAATTTTAAATATTTACAATAAGTTAAAAAAAAAACTTAAGTTAATTGAGAAACAGAAAATTTTGTTGCCTTTGGATTTAATCCTGTAATTTCAGTATTATTAGAGAAAGTGGATAAGTTTTTCTTAACTTTTGCCTACCAACATTGAAATTACAGGATTAAGTGGACCAAAATTTTCTGTTTCTCAATTTACTTACGGATTTTTTTTAACTTACTGTTAATATTTAAAATTATTCAAACAGTTACAAAATTTATCCTATTAGAAACTTCTGTGTCAATATTAGCTTTACAAATGTAATATATTTGTAACAGGAAGTCACTAATAATGCTTAGAAACTTTTTTTAAGTATGCTCAATTTATACAGAATCCCATGCACTCATAAATTTTATTCCTAAACATTTGAAGTGTCAGAAATATGAGAAAAATAGAATGGATTATTTATATTTGTTGTTGTGATACTTAGTGGCATAGCTGGGGCGATCCACCCCGGGGCAGCACTTTAGAAGAGGCGGCAAAATCAGACATGTAGGAAAACAATTTGATAACTAAAAAGAGCATTGGCACTAGTTCAGTCATTGTGTACATAAAAGAAAATATTGTAAATACTGTATTGTGACAAAATCGTCTTGTGGGTGTACGTGAATGCAGTCCAATAAGCAGTATTACAAAAATAAAGCTCTTTATTTTACAGGTATTCTAAGCAAAGGAACGTAACACAAGTATTAAACAGCACTTGTGAAAATTCACAACAGAGATTACTATCAAACCTCAATACAGCGCTCAAAGGTTTCCTATTAGCTCACCAGCTTGCTTGTAGATCAAGATCCAACTCACTCCTCTTGGCATGAGAGCTTGCCTTTATAGTTTTCAACAGGAAGTGACGTAATCTCTAGAAAGTTCATGAAACCAGTAGAAATAACTTGAAAGTTCGAGGTCCTTCTAGAAAATTCTCTTTGTCGCCAAAGTCGCCAACGTTGCCGCCAGTCGCCAAATTTATCGCCAAGTCGCCAAGATTAGCATCTCAGGGAAACGACTTTATAGCTTTGTAACAGTATTTTTCGGTAAATTGCTGGTGTGTGAAAGTCTAGTGGTGGACGTGCGACTTCGCAACCAATTTGCAGATATGAATCTGCAGAATGACAAATTGCATTATTAAATCAATTGTATCCCCTGGATTTTTTTGAGGATTATGTAAGTTGTAAAGGAAGGGCAGCGTACTGAAAGTTCGCCCAGGCGACAAAAGTTGCAGCTACGCCACTGTTGATACTTTCTTTTCAATAGTAGAAAATTTATTCCACATGTCAGTACATAGGCTCAATATTAAAATTTTAAGCCTCCGAAATGATGTTATTTAGATGTATAATTGTGTACAGTTATCCTGGCATTGGAAGAATTATGTGGAATACGTTATTGAAAATTTGGATAATTGTATACAGATTTTGCATATTTTATTTCAGAAGTCGCCCAGCCTTTAATATTTGTTTGCACTTTTAAAAAATAAACCACTGCTTGTTATCCCAAACCTACAAGCTTTATATAACTACCCATAAATGTCACTTTTTTTAACTTTAAGGTTAACATAGTTGTATTTTAAAAATGGGCACTTATTTATGTATGAAATTATTATTAGTTTTCTATGATTTTCCACCATCATTATTATGTTTTCTATCCAAACTTTAAAAATAATGGACTGCAGCAATTGAACTACTCATCTGATTATTTATTTATTTTTGAACGATGTTATAAAAACTTACTGTTCTAAAATGATACTGTGCATTGCATAGAGAATGTTCTATAAAAATGTTAAGCAGTCAATTTAAGAATGGCATGGAAATAGTTTCATTAGTTTATTTTCAGATTATCTTTTTAATTAATGTGAATAAAACAGATTCTATCGTTAGCAAGCTATATTTGCATTGTTTTTAAGCAATATGTTTGAATTTTATTATTAAATTTCCATTTTCTAATTTGGATATACAGGTTGCTATGCTTCAAAAAAAATGTATTGGTTTCAAAATTCATACCTGGTAAAAATTTCGCTGATTGTAATTCGATTAATTTTACTTTTGTTTTAAGTAGTTTCAAATGTCTTTTAGTCAGTTATAAATGTAGGAAATTACCCGTAAAGTACTGTTTAATCATTGCAAAATGTACGAGCTAGATTACTTAGGCTTTCCGGCAATAGGTGGAGATACCGTTCTGCCACAAGCAGCGCCATCTTTTTACTTTCTCGTATACGAAGTATACAAAGAGAAAGTATTGTAATCGTCAAAAAATTCGAACTCGAGATTTTGACGAATCACCACGTTTTAGACCTCCCTGAGTCCGAAAAACACAATTTTGGAATTATGTCTGTCTGTGTGTGTGTCTGTATGTGTGTCTGTGTGTGTGTCTGTGAACACGATAACTCGAAAACTATTAGAGCTACGGGGATGAAATTTGGTATGTGGTCTTTAAACATAATTTGTAGGTTTCTATCAAATTTTGGACAAAATCCGTCAACGGGAAGTCTGTCTGTCTGTATGTTCGAGGTCATGCGAACGCTATAACTCAAAAACTTGAAAAGCCAGATGGATAAAATTTTATACACAGTTTTATCGTCATGAATGTAGGTCCGTATAAAAGTTTGGGCCAAATCCGTCAAAGGGTTGACTGTCTGTCGGTCTGTATAATCGCATACTTGTTCAGTTTTGAAACCAACTCCCTGCGCATGCCTACTGGTGGCAATGCCTGTGCAAGAAAGGGACGCTCCGAAACTTGGCAGTTTGCCAAAAACCAATTCTGGAGTGATTTTGTAAGGAAGCAAACATTCAGGGAGTCTCGACAGGTCCTGTTGCGCAGAAGAATGCGCAGGGGATTTGAATTTGTTTTGATCCTTCAAACCACGCGTGGTTCCAACTTTGGTTTACTTGCGACTGAAGTTTATTTGACGTCTTTTATTATTCTAGTTTTCTCTACATGTGTTAGGAGTATACGAGAAAGTTTAGGGGAGACCACTCCCGCTGGTTTCTGAACAAAACCCGAGTGAAAGCTCAGAGAGAGTAGAGCAGCACCACAGGCAACCGCAATGCTTTCACTTCTCTCGTTCCTCTGTTAATTACTTTTGGCGTTTAAGCCGCCCAATCTCCCGGGAATCGTTTATAATGGTAATCCTCGGCTCTCCTCAGTTCTAAATCTTTAACATAACTTTTAAACATTAATCGTAATCCATACTGACTATCCCTAATTGATCTAGCTCAGCGTTATAATCATGTCTCCATGTAAATCATCTTAACTTTTCTATGTACATATAACTTTTTTTCCCCTTGTATATTCTCCCTAATGTTTTAATAAATATTTGCTGTGTTTAATTGCAAAGTCTCCTCTTTTATTTTAAACAGTATTTTGTTTTAGGTTATTATCGGTTTGAATCCTTAAAATCCCCCTAGACATAAATCCCAAGCCACTAACCTCTTAAAGGTAACCCTTATGTGGTCGTTTTGTTCCTGAACGGAATCCCACATAAATATTGGCAAATAACAATCATATTGATATAAATTTCTACTATTAGTCTCATCTTGGTTATCTTTTTGTATTATACAGCGAGGGTATGTAATCATACTCACGAAATATGCATAAATTTAATTTTGGAACCATCAGCTATTTGGCCGGAGGGAAGGATACGTGGCATCACTTCTCAACCAGAAACAGATAGATAATATGTTTAAATACGTTTGTCATAGTGGGAAATTTTGCAACGTGAGAAACAGCAGGTTATCTGAGGAAGGGAAAAAAAAACATAACTACAGTCAGTGACAACTCAACTTTAACAGCAACAGTATTGTTACTGTTAAAGTTGAGTTGTCACTGACAGTATTGTTACAAAAATCGTCTGGTGGTTGCAGTGGTGTAGCTAAGGGGGGGGGACGGTCCGTCCCGTGTGGCGCTTGGAAAGGGGCGGCAAAATAAGACATGTAGAAAACAGTTTTATTACTAAGAAGAGCAGCGTCACTAGTTCAACCATTGTATACATAAAAAATAACCATGATATTTAATTCATATTTTTTTCCTTTTGTCGGTAAATTGCCAATGTGTCAAAGAAAGATTGGTGGTGGACGCGCGCTTTTGCAACCTATCTGCAGAGATCAAGGGTGTCAAAGGAAGAATTGCGTTATTAAATTAAAATTTTTCCCCTGGAATATATATATGTAATAATCTCACTTAATTTTATTTCAAATTCTAATATTATATATTTTAAAGTCTTAATGTATTCCAAAATCACTTTTCTTAAACTCCAGTTTCGTCTTATTTCCCGCTCTGGAAGTATATTAAATCTCTCGTTTTGGCTTATTTATTACTAAAAGAATATTTTAATCGCTTTCACGTGCCCACAGAAAATCATGACGGCATCTCCTTGCCGCCAGATTTTTCCCTAAAACGCTTACGTAATTTATTAAAAATAGCCAATACTCCCTTCACTTTGATCACGTGTCTATATGTTAAATCCCTACCTGAGGAAATGCAGGGATTTTCTGTTCGCGTTTTGACTTGAGACTTCA
This sequence comes from Araneus ventricosus, assembly GCA_013235015.1. Classification (NCBI taxonomy): domain Eukaryota; kingdom Metazoa; phylum Arthropoda; class Arachnida; order Araneae; family Araneidae; genus Araneus; species Araneus ventricosus. The sequence continues at coordinate 95,819 of BGPR01002818.1, read as the reverse complement.
ACTAAGATGTACGTATGTCTGCCACTCTCCCATAATAAATGAAAATTACTTAATAACTCGGCCTGTTTTTTATTTAACGACTGCAACAAAGAAATCATTATATATATATATATATATATATATGTATTGAAGTTTACCTAACTTGTAAATGAAAATCGGCATGTTTGTAAGTTCTCCCCGAGCGGCAAAAGTTACAGCTACGCCAGTGAATGCAATCCAACAAGTAGGATAATAAACAAGTAATATAAAAAAAATTAAGTCAATTCCTACTTAGGTGATTCGAGATATAATGAAAAATGTACTGCGCATGCGCAAATATATGGCTGAAATATGGAGGTGCTTCGATGATCCCATGGGCCATCCATATACTCAAGAACCAAGTCTGTAATGTTAATAGTTTTCGAGATATAATGAAAATCGTACCGCGCATGCGTCATGCAAAATATGAAATGACAGACAGACAAGAAAGCGAATTAATATTGCATTGTCATCTAGTTCTGAGCTATGTTTAAAGTTTCGAGTCTCCAGTTCATCGGGAAGTTAGTTTAAAATCGATTGCAAAATTTGAACAAGATATATATATATATATATATTTAGGGAGAGTGTGAACTAATAGTAGGAATTGAAAAAATAAATGACTTTATTTTATGAATATTCCACAAAAAATACGTAGCACAAGTTACAAAACTAACCATTACTTTTATAAATTAATAACACAGAAATCACACTTTCAATAGTGCTCAGTGACTTTTTAATTCACCAGCTTACTGCTGACCAAACTTCAACTGACCCCCTTTTGGTTTGAGAGCTTGCTTATATACTTTTTCAACAGGAAGTGACGTCACATAGTAATCTCTAGAACATTCTTGATATTTCCCGCTCCTAGAACCACAATTCATGAATTTTCTCGAAAGTTCCATTTTGTCACCAAGGTCGGAGTTGATTAGCTTGGCTCCCAGTAAACCCTCTGTAAAACTCTCTTTCCTGTCATAAATTTAGCATGTTAAGGAAACAACTTTATATCTTCGTAACAGTATGTAGACAGCTACGAGCAGCTGCGTCACTTTTTACTTTCTCGTATGCGAAGTATACAAAGAGAAAGTATTGTAGTCTTCAAAAAATTCGAACTCGAGATTTTGACGAATCACCACGTTTTAGACCTCCCTGAGTCCGAAAAACACAATTTTGGAATTATGTCTGTCTGTCTGTGAACACGGTAACTCGAAAACTATTAGAGATAAAGGGATGAAATTTGGTATGTAGTCTTTAAACATAATTTGTAGGTTTCTGTCAAATTTTTGACAAAATCCGACAGCGGGAAGTCTGTCTGTCTGTAAGGTCCGCGGTCATGTGAATGTTATAATGTAAAAATTTGAATAGCTAGATGGATAAAATTTCCTACACAGTTTTATCGTCATGAATGTAGGTCCATATAAAATTTTGGGCCAAATCCGTCAAAAGATTGAATGTCTGTCGGTCTGTATAAGCGCATCTCCAACGGGTCCGCTATCTCCACGCGCATGCGTATTGGACGCAATCTTCTGTGCACGATATTTATTGACTTCTGCTTAGCGCTTTTTTTCATCCGATTCTCCATGCGCATGCGTACTTGGCAGCAATCTGTGCACGCGGAAGGATTGTCCTTGAGCCAAGAAAGAGTAGAAATCGGTATGCATTTAATCGGAACGCATCTCTTCGAATTTGATTTTTTACCTAAATATTTTCTGATAATCATTGGATCCTGGGTTACAATAGGTTCGAATTTTTTTATCCACGCTGGGGGAGGGGAAACAGCACCTTTTTCGAGAAGTATACGAGAAAGTTTAGGAGAGACCACTCCCGCTTTTTAATAGCGTAATAGATTCTTTATGCGGTTCTTAAGTCTATAGAAAGAGCTCCTTAAAACTGAGCAATATTTTTTTGTATCTCCATGGTGCAGATTATCTTTTACAAATATATCAATTAGTTTCGAATACATAAAGAACATTTTGAATAATAATAAAAATTAAATGTCGATCAAAGGGAAAAACCTCGCAACATGCATAGAGCTTACTGACTAACACTTCTGACAGAATTTTGTATCTTCTCATCATAGTTAAGTTGAATTTAATTAGAATTATCGAAATTACATGATTAAGTGAGAAAATAAGTAATAATTTAGTTTCTGTTAAGAGGCAACATTTGATTACGAGTTTAGATAATAATTTTAAAGATTTCAAGAAATGGGCAGATATGAGGATGAAATGATTTTTAATAAACGCTGTTAAAATAGATTAAAACGCTTAATAAAAACAGTTTTTAAAAGCACACTTTTACTAGTAGAATAATTGATTTTTTTATTTTAATTATTTTCTACTTTTTGTTCCTTAATTTATAATTCATTTTCATAAATATTATGGAATCTAATTAAATTAAGCGATTAATTGATAGTTAAGTTCTGAAAATATTAACTTATTAATATGATGAATATATTGTGATCGAGAATGCATAAATGTGCAAAATTTCAAAACTCTTAACACATCAGGAAGAGAGTAAAAATTGTTAGAGAATTCCATCTTTACAAATATGGAGCAAGTCAAGTTAAATAAAAGCGCTTGAAAAGGAACCTTACCAGGATGTCAAAAAGGTCTTTCGGGGGTTTGGAATATGTTATTTGTAGCACCAAAACAGGTTTTCTTAAACCGTTGGTCTAAAAAGTGGAGTAGGTAGAAAAAATATTGACGTACATTTTCACTGCGCCTTCTACCTCCAGATCCTTTAGTACTGTAAAGCCTATTGTAGTGTTTGGCTACCGTTGGCGATAGTTGATCGGACGCTTGGCGCAACTCCTCTAAGGGTTGCTTTCTGTAAATGAGTCAGTTGGAGTGGCGACCTCGAGAGGAGAGGTGAAATATTTAGGCTTAGTTGTGGTCGTTATTATTTTTGAATAGCTCTGCCTTTTAAGGTGCAACGTACCGCACCGTAACTTTTCTGTGTGTTGTTTGTCTTGCGTGTGTCTAAGTCTGAATAGAATTATTTTTCTAAAATCTGGTGTTTTTCATTTCGAAAAGACAGCAACACTACACCTATCATTCACAATCTCTCTAAATCCACGAAAATGCCGTGCTGGCACTATTCCCTTTTTCAGCCTATGAATTTAGGTACCGCCAGGAGAAAAACCCTGGACAGGGTTGCTGCAAGTAGACGAGACGAAGAAAGGAGGTAAACGGGTATAAAATCAATCGCAACATTTGGCAAATAAAGCACATTTCGTTAGGTGAAGAATTCGCAGTACAAAGCGAAACTTCCGTCGGTTCTATCTGCGCCAAATGAAATAAAGCTCTTTCCTTCACCCCCAAAATGCAGTGGAATATTCCGTTTCCATGACGCCCGCCACAGGCATGTCTGGTGTCGAGGGTTTTTCTCGTGGCGGTAATACAGTAGGTCACACATGGTCCTTCCGCACAAACTCATTCGCTACGGGTCATTCCGATCCCCTACCGCACCTACTTCTCCCCCCAGCTTCAAAATGCATATCCTCGCCCGCCTGCTCCGAATTCTTCTAGAAGGAGAAAGCCTCACTCCCCCTCTTCCATATATCTACACCGGTCGCATTTCAGCATTTATGGCCCGGTAGTCCAAATGGAGCGGTTGGATATCCAGACTGATTGGAAATCCAACCATTCCATCACGGCACTCCAATTCGCATCGGTTTTTCGCACTGGCGACTGATTTCGGCGTGGAGCGGTCTTGAATGTCCAGCCTAAGAAAAATTATTTCGACTCGTTATAAAAATCATGTTGACTCAAAATAATTTATTAAAAAGCTGCTAAATATCTATTAAAATTGAATTTCTTTTTACGTTAATTGTTAGTTAATGTGTCCAATTTTCCTTTATTTGGCAGCGGTGGCAGATTCTCGGCTACGGGATAGAAGGGTAGTGAGTTCGAAATCCGCATCTACATCTCCTTTTCTCGCCGCTGGTGTGGTGTGGAAGTTCGGAGAAGGGGATGCCTGCTCAGGTGGCGCCTTCATCATCTGACCACAGCTGAATATTTTGAGGTCCGTCCCAAAGTAACCCTCGTGTTACTTCGAAACGAGATGTTAATATAAAACTAAACATGAAACTTGTAATAATTTCTTTAAACAGAACACATTTTGTTCCTTTGTTGCGGCTATCTTATTTTTCACTTTCACAAAATTATTCAACAAACAGCGTCGAATGTGATATTAGAGGCGAATTTCTCAACCAATGAGTTGAAGTCAAATTGGGAATCTGAAAATTGCAGAGAACAATATTGAGAAAAACTCCAATGTTGAACATTTCTAAGAATAATTACGTTAACCTTTCGAAATTCCAGTTTTTTGAACTAACTAACTAGACAGCACCTTCTGTTCTGGGAATGTGTTGTCGCATCAGAGCCAGATTAAACCCTCCAGGGACTCTTAGGCAATACAATATTTTAATTTAATCTTTATATAAGCAGTTTTAATTAGCAAATTTTGAAAAACTGAAATAAAAAAAATCATTTAATTGCAGATCACTTTCTAGGGAGTTGGTTTCACTATACCGCGTATAAAAATGCAAAAATAAAAATTAAAAGTAAGTTTATACAAAACTAGCTTCTATCAGCGACCCGTTCTCCCGCAATATTAATAACCTGTAGCTATGGTTGCCACTTGGCGAAATAAATTGGCGAATTGGCGGTTGTAGAGGCTTGGGGACCCTGCCAAAGTATATTTTGCGATATATCTCGAAAATGGAGGGTGGTGGTGGGCAGGAGACCATTGGTGTCTTATATAGGGGTCATAAGATTTCATATCAAATAAAAATACAGTGGAATCTCCCTATAACGAAATCGCTTGGTTCCAGTTGAAAAATTCGCTATAGAGAAATTTCGTTATACGGAGATTAGAGATTTTTGCAGTTATTTAAGTAAATGTTACAAACCTTTAAGTATGTGCGATAAGTTCACAAATATTTAATTATGACGTTCAATTAAAAATGAAGTAATATTTATTATAAATTTGTTAAAATTATACTAATTTTTATTGTATAAATAAAATGCTCAAAAGTGAAGACAATTCACCATTTTAGAGAATAATATGTACTAGTACAGATAAACATAAAATGCGTATTGTCACATCCATTTGCTGTTTCCATCCCCACTCCATCCCGATTCTTGGAATCTTGACCCGTAAAAATGTTGCTCCCTCTGTAGAAACCCAGGTCCCCACAACTGCATTACCCTTCACATACCTAACACATTCTATTGTTATGTGTTATCGCTGGAATGAACAATGCGAGTGGTTCCAGAAACAGGCACGTGTGAGCGATTTGTTTGCACAGAAATTAGCAACTTTCTTCAAAAATGACAAAAATCGAAAAGATAAAGGTCTGAAAAAATTCGTTATAGGGAGACAACCACTTCGTTATAAGGAGAATATTTTGAATGTTATTTAACATTCCGATTAAAAATTTCGTTATAGTTAGAAATTCGCTGTAGGGAGACTCTACTGTAGTCGAATTGGGGCTGGGGGACTATCTGAAAGTTTTTTCCCACAGAGAAAGTTTTTTCCACAGTGGAAAAGTATTTTTTCGATTTCTCTCGAAAATGGGGTGGGGACAGGCGACCCTTGATGACATATCTAGAAGTTATAAGCTTTCGTGTGAAATAGAAATTGTTGAAATCGGTGAAGTGGTTGGGGCTGGGTCACTGTCTGAAGGTTTTCCCCTATAGAGAATACACAGTGAAAAAGTATTTTTTTCGATGTCTCTTGAAAATGGGGGGGGGGGAGCTGGCAACCCTTGATGACATATGTAGCTTAGCTTCCAAATAAAATAAAAATTATAGAAATCGGTCCAGTGATTGGGACTGGGGTACTGACCCTCTGGTTTTGCCAATTATTTTAAATATATAGATAGTAAAAAAATAAACTATAAATAAACTAAAATAACAAAAATTAACCCAATCTATATACTATTTAATTAAGGATCGGACATTTTTTAATTATAAAACAACATATTTTCTTAACTAAAAAACAGCGTATTTTTAAAAATTAATTCTAAAACAAGATAATAGAATTCCTGCAAAAGGCAATTAATTAAGGAAGGTTTGAATTATTTTCCAAATTTAAAGAATACTTGATTTTAATGTGGATAAGACCGAATGCATTACCTTTGTAATTGAAAAGAAGGCACAAAATTTTAAATTATTCCGAAAGAACTGTGAAAAATAAAAAATCGAGACATCGGGGTCCCTCAAAGCGGCTGGGCGCTTAGACAGTTGCTTACTTTGCCTAGTTAATAATACGGCCCTGTGTAGCATTAATTTAATTTAAACACCTCAGAACAATCGATTAGTTTATACCTTCCATGCAATTTTTGTATCAAATAAAATGTCTATGAATGACTTAGTTTTATTTTATGTTTAAAAACCCGATAACTAGATGTACTATGAATGACACACGTCTAAATTTTCAGACTGTAGATTGTAGTCCTAAGTGGTGTTTCCACAGAAAAATATTGGGGTCATGAAATTTCTCATAAGCCATTCCTTAAGGTTCTTCACTATTTACAAGTAAATATAAATAAGAAAATAATTTAATTTTTTAAAAATTCATTAAAATTTGCTAAATAGCTATTTTTAATTTAATATCGTTTAGAAGTTCATTAATTAATGATTCAATTTCCATTTGTTTCAACTTTGGGTAACGGTAGAATTTTTCTGATGGAAATGGAATAGTGGTAATTTTTCCCGCACAAAAAGGGATTGCTGGTACAAAAGATTCCAGAATCTTCGAGTTAACCCTTTCGAAGGCCGTGAGGAGCATACTTCCCACCAAATTCATCAATTTTTAAATGCAGTTTTTAATGTTGGCGTATGTTCTCGCCAAATTTTTCGATGAAACAAAAACTTAGATGTTCCAGTTTCTTATCTCAAACCATAACGAATTGTCTCGACATGGTAATTAATTATTAATTAATAAAATCAATCAACAAAAAATAATGTCATCCACTAAGCTAAATGAATTTCTTTTCTTAAATTAATCTCAACCCCAAAGTTATTTTATTATAGAAGAAATGGTACTTTAAAGAAAGAAAGTATGGTACTTTAAAGAAAGA
>BGPR01002818.1:73546-88704 GCA_013235015.1 Araneus ventricosus | reverse complement strand
AGAAAGTATGGTACTTTAAAGAAAGAAATGGTACTTTAAAGGGTTAAATGATTAAAGGAAACCTTTCCAGGGCAAAGAGTTTAACCCTTTATTTACCGACGGTACTCAAAAGTACTCCTTTAATCATGCTTATATCTTTGTAATTTGACTGTTTTTCTTGACAGTATTCACATAAACATGGAGAATGTAGTTCCGACAGCTAGCAGTAGATGGCAGATGAAGACAAAAATTAAATTTTTAAAAAATATTAATCAAATTGATTAAATTATTTTATTTAATTAAAAAAGTTCTTTAATCTTTCCTGGAGTTATTCTGCATTAAAATGTATCTAATGATGCCAAAATAAGATTGAAAAATTACCGGTAAGTTAATTCGGTAAATAAAGCGTTAAGGCAAGCCGAGAATATCCGCAAAAAACTTGACCTGTTTTCCAATGGGTCAAGTGGTTAAGAATACCTTTTAAGTTTTACATGAGAAAACTGTGGTTATGTAATATTCTTTTACTGGATGTCGAAACTTATCAGGCCTAAACTAATAGGGCACTTCTTGCAAACTCACTTATTATTTGAAAAATCTTTTTACTACAACATGACGTCATCTCTGACTCATGTAATGGTAGACCGCATGTGGTATAGTCTCTCTCCTCTTTTTTATATCACACCGGAGTCTGAAAATCGTCTTTGAAAAAACAGAAAGGGAGTGAAAAGAATCTTACCACGATTCACACCTGAGTGCAAAACCAACTGTGCATGACTGCGATACAGGAAATTTTCATATTTTCTGTACTTTATGAGCTGCACTACAAGGTTAAAAGTTCAGGGAGGAAAGTATTAAATAATTGCTGATAATTTATAAAGTCGGGGGAAATTACATGCCCTTAGATTTTTTATCCAAATTAAATGCTTCGATTAACCTATTAACTTCGACAGAAAAAGTGTTTGATCTACATTTTGTCGATATAGATAGCGAAACGGAAAGCACTCGAATCCACATGCACATTAAACTTTTTGGGCAGTAACTCCGCAGCTAAGGATATTCAGCTAGTTATGATCGGCTCCAGTGAAGTCATGAGAGGTAAGTGATAACGTTATTTCCTAATGATGTTTTTATACTATACTCATTATTTTTGCTATAAAATTTGATTTAATAAGTTCACTGCCCTTACACTGCTTCCGCACAAAACTACGTTTCTAAATATAACCATTTTGGTAAAGTTGAATTTTAATTTTTTCGTGTCTAGAGGCACGGATTATGCACCACCATTCTTTTTACGCCATTTTCTCGGTAACCACCATTTCAAGTACGATTGGCTTGTACTTATAAACTAGCCTTGTAGAGACATCCCTACAGCATTCTGATAACACGATTTCCATATAACATGGCGTAAAAGTTACTACGCATTTATGCCATTGCTCCGTTTCAAGTAAAATTGCCTCGCATTTGTTATAAACAAGTGTTGATTTTCATATAACATTGTGCAAAAATGAAATGCATTTATACTATTTTCTCGGTGGTACCATCATTTCAAGTAAGACTGCTCGCACTTATAAATAAGTCTTGTATAGTCAACCATGCGACAACATTGCATTCTAAAAACACGATTTTCATATAACATAGTGCAAAAATTATAATGTATTTATGCCATTTGTTTGATGGTACCATCATTTCAAGTAAGATTGCTTTTCACTTGTAAATAAGCTTTGTTTACTCAACAATATTACAACACGGCATTCTGGTAGCACGTTTTCCATGTAACATGGTGCAGGAATTGCTATTCAATTAAGCCATTTGCTTAGTGGTATCATCACCACCATTTCAAGTAATATTGCCTAGCATTGTGAATAAGCCTTTCAACCGTTCTACTGCACGGCATTCTGATAACACGATTTCCATATAACATGGTGCAGAAAGTGGGATATGTATATGCCATTTGCTCGATGGTACTACCATGTCAAGTAGGATTGCCTTGCACTTGTAAGTAAGCTTTGTTTAGGCAACTGTCCTAAAATACGGCATTCTGATAATGTTTCCATATAACAGAGGTTCCCAACCTGTGGTACGCGTACCCCCTGAGAGTACGTGGCGGATCAGTTAGGGGTACGCCAGAGTAATGTTGGTACTGTTGCAAAACACAAAACAGAAAGGATTAAAATAAATTTCCAAATTCATGTGAAAAACAAAACCTGGGCAATGCATCGCATTGGCTCTCAGCCAATGCAATGCATTTCTATCAGTTAATATTTCATTTAGTTGTTTTATTTTCTTGTATGTATTTGCAATCGTAAATTTTTTGTGGCCAAAATGTGGGGAAAAAATTTTAAGGCGCTGGTATGCACGATGATTTTCTAAAAATTGCTTAAGTACCTTCAAAATAAAAGGCCCAGACGTTCTCATCATTCATATTCATATACCATTTACCCCTTTCCGGCCCTGTGATCTCTTTGGCATCCAGAGCCGCCGAGAGCTGGACCCCAGGGCAATGTACTGGCATGTGCCCCCCACACCCGGATGGTCTCCCCACTCATATAAACAAATACATACAAATGGTCAATAAACAAGGTTCAATGAGCAACGACCATAACACAGTGGCACTTGAGCAATTAATAGATAGACTGGTGTCCCTGCGTGTCGTGACTTGAAATCTGGCCTTCCTCAACCCTCTTCTTGCTAATTATGACTGAGGTGACTAATCAGTGGATGGAATCTTGCTCAGTCACATCATGTATGTAGAAATATTATTGATCTCGGACGAAGCCGACATAAGTTGTAGAAAAGGCATTATCTTATGGGCACTCTAGGGGTAAATGCACCAAAGATAAAGGAGGAGAAACAGGAGTTAAAACTAAATTATTTATTTATTAAAACAGCATAATATGAAATGAGAAAAGTATTTACACAGATGATTATCTACATTTTAGACAAGAGGGATTCAGGGTTTGTTACTTACTTAAGATACCAACTTACACCTCGTTAAAAGATTTAGTTATAGCTATCGCCCATCGCCGCCGTGCTAACAAGGAAAAAACCCCTTAGCTGCCTAAGCTCACCAATCCTACCGCATGGCCGTTCTTAATGATTTCAAAAAGTCATCTCCCCGTATTAAAACATCACACTTGGTTTTAACGGAGAAACACCCACGTATACGTGATTAGCACAAAGAGACCGCGTGATCGTTATCTTTCCGCTGATACAGCAATTATTCAAATGAGCTTGTACGGAAAGTGAAAAAATATTATTAGGAAGGAATTAAACTTACGCTTTTAAGCTAGACAGGAAAAATACAATTCCTACATGTATTGTTACAAAATCTGATTTCTAGCTACCTTCTGTAATTTAGATCACTGTAATGAGAATGTGTGAGTTATATATTTAGAGAAAATAAATGTAAAAATGTAGTTCAGTTCATACCGAGCCCCAATTGCAATGGATAAAAACATAACACCCTGGAAAGCAAGAAAATATAATTTTCGTTATTTCTGGCTGGCGGACCTCCCTCTCTGGGACGGGGCCTCGGGCATTTTGCCCCTCCTGACCCCTTCTCTCGGCGGGCCTATTGGCATAACCGAAGTAACGTGTCTTTCTATTCATTTCTGCTTTTAATTTCGGATGGGGAGGGGTTGGTGGAACATAGATGGCAAGATGATTTGGATAACCCTCAACCCTCCTCTCGCGAATTATGACTGAGATGACTAATCAGTGGATGGAATCTTGCTCATTCACATCATGTATTGTTACAAAATCTGACTTCTAGCCACCTTCTGTAATTTAGATCAATGTAATGAGAATGCGTGAGTTATATATTTACAGAAAATAAATGTAAAAATGTAGTTCAGCTCATACCGGACCCCATTTCTCTGGGCCGGGGCCTCGGGGATTTTGCCCCTTCTGACCTCTCGGCGGGCCTGTTGGCATCACCGAAGTAACGTGCCTTTCTATTCATTTCCGCTTTTAATTTCGGATGGGGAGGGTTTGGTGGAACATAGATGGCAAGATGATTTGGATAACCCTCAACCCTCCTCTCGCGAATTATGACTGAGATGACTAATCAGTGGATGGAATCTTGCTCATTCACATCATGTATTGTTACAAAATCTGACTTCTAGCCACCTTCTGTAATTTAGATCAATGTAATGAGAATGCGTGAGTCATATATTTACAGAAAATAAATGTAAAAATGTAGTTCAGCTCATACCGGACCCCATTTCTCTGGGCCGGGGCCTCGGGGATTTTGCCCCTTCTGACCTCTCGGCGGGCCTGTTGGCATCACCGAAGTAACGTGCCTTTCTATTCATTTCCGCTTTTAATTTCGGATGGGGAGGGTTTGGTGGAACATAGAGGGCGAGATGATTTGGATAAAAACGAATAATTAATTAATTACAAAATAATTTATCCGTAATTAATGAAAACTTTTAAATACGAAATATTTCTAAGTTGTTTCTTTTTCAACTTTAATTTTTTTTAATACTAACAAATAATTATTTGAACCGGAAAAGGTTACAGACATTAAATACGGGTGTGTTTTCTTTTCTCTGGCATGAAATCGTTTTAAAGACTTGAATGTGCAATTAAAAAAGAGCGCTTGCTTTTGTTTTTGAAAATAGCAACAATAAAGACACTTTTTTTCCTTCCGAAACCGGAGTGTGGAATTATTGACAACTGAGTTTTGAAGTTAATAAAAGAAAAAGTAATTATCCTCGCCAGCCGGAAGAAAATAAGAAAATGCAATCTAATGATGTGTATCACGTTATATTTCTTAATTATGTTATTGTTCGAAGCTAGCAGTATGGTTAATAGACCTTGAATTTCTTCAAAAGAATGCTATTAATTACACACGATATAGCTTAAAAACACAGGTATCTGTTTTTTTAAACCAGGAAGGGAAATAAATTTTCGATAAAAGAAATGAAAACGAATCATTTTAATTGAAATCAGAAATTACTCTTTACCGAGTAAATTTCTAGAATGAATCTTTTTCATGATAATGGGGATGTAGAATGAATAAATAGTCTCCGAAAATCGAACTGCCTGTTGAAAAGCAAACTCGGTTTGTTTTTCCCTCCACTTTCTCTTGAACAGTAGTTTCTCAGTGATCTGGCAGATACCAGGCCAAAGGACATCCGTATTAAAGAAAGAGCCGGTTTATTGAAGGTTTCTAAAAAATGCATTTTAATAGCAAAACCTATGTTTATTGCTCAAAATATACAAAATTATACAGAGAATTATACTACATATCTACATAAATATTTCTCTCATGCGGCACCCCTAAAAAGGAGTGTTTAGGTATAGGATTTGGCAACATCTACAGCATTTCATGGATCACGTGATTTCACGTTTCTTCTTTTATGCATCAGAAACTTGACCACCGGGGTTTTTCACTTTTTCGTACACGAAGTGGGTATAGTGAAAAAACTGTGTTTGTTAAAATAAAAATCAACTTTGAGATCTTTATGAATCTTTCCATTTTAGACTGAAAAAAAAACATTTTTGAAATTATAGCTGAGTATCCGTCTGTCCCATATCCACTCAACTATTCATTAACTGTAATGATTCACGACATTGGGGGATGGGCGGCTAATGAGAATCCTAAAAACAAATTATTTAGATTTATTAAGGTATCCGACTGGTTTAAAATCGTCGTTTTTGATGAAATTATCAAAAGCATTTTTATGACTTAATTTTGTAGCCTGTTTAATAAGCTTTCTAAAACTGTATCACTTCTTACTCTACGTGAATTACAAATGGAGTGGCAGCTGTTTTATTACCGAACTGTAAGCATCATTTTATGTTGCATGAAAAATTTAAATGCGTTTTCTGAGAAATGATATTTTTGAGAAAAACTGTCGACCGTAACAAAGATTTCTCAAAACATTATTCAAGTATTGATACGAAATTTTCTGAGATTGTTTTCTGTAATATGCTTGATGTTTTCCTCTAAAAACTAAGGTCAATTTTAAAATCAAGCATTATTTTTAAGTGCTTACATATAAACGAAAAGCATTTTTTATGAAAAATTACCAGTTTAGTAACTATGTTCAGCTATATCTGAAAACTAATTTGAAGTACAAGAAAGATTTTAGAGCATAACACAGATAACTGTCATAAAAATGTACTCCTACAAGGATTTATGTATATTTAGAATATGATTTTGTCTATGGCTGTTAGCGTAAGGCAAATATTTTAGTCATTTTTCTCCAAATTTCTCAGTTTTTTTAAAAATATTATTTTGAAAGCTTAATTTTACAATAATTTCATAATTTTAAAACATATGCAGTTGAAAAATAACATTAAATATGACGAGCGGCTCGCTATGATATTTTTCAATTTTATTTTGGTTTTTGTCTATTTTAGGTTTTTGTCTATTTTTGCCATTTTGTCTTGACTGTTTTTGAGTTTTTGTCTTGTGTTTCTAAGTTTGTTTTGATATATATATATATAAGTTTTTTTTCAAAAAAAAAAAATGTCTCCGAACACAGTCGGATACCTTAATAGAGATGACAGTTATCTTCAACATCAACGCTCTCTGCACTCTAAAACCTTAAGGGGCTCTCCCGGGTATTGAATGAATGAATGGACATCAACATTGTAATCTTCCACATAAATGAGGTTCTTGAAACAAATTATTTCATCTTCTTTCAGAATGCCTTTCAAAACTTTCTTCAATTGATTCATTAACTTTTTGAATTCATTTTATTTCATTCTTTCGATAATTTCACAGCATGATTGAGATTTATGTTTTACTTATCTAAAGGCTTAAACCAAACTGCACCCATTTGTTTACGTTCGGAAGGCGAAATATGTTTTATGAATCGGAATAGATATTCATAGTTTTAGTACTTAAGGCACTTAGAGATTTTTCGATAAGCTTACTACTCAATTCTTAATAAAATTTTCTTCTACGATACTTGATTAATGTTGCGCTAATTTCTTTTACCGATAACAGAAATTGCTGAAAATATTAGAGTAAATGTTTCAGTGTTTTTATTTGCATTCCCCTTGCAATCTTATCTAAAATTTGTGTAATTTAACTTAACAGGAAGATTGTTTAAGAAGGAAAATTTTATAATGAACACCAGTATGATTTTCCTAAATAAATTATTTAAAACATAATAGTAGGGGATTTTTTACCCTTTGTCCCTTGATGATGTTTTCAAATTCTGATACAATGATAGGCCTCTTAGTGGCCTTCATATTTGGCCATCAGTCAGATACTGCATCGGAGAATATTGTCATTCCAGTCCAGTGGCGAATCCGGGGGGGGGGGCTATCGAGCTACAGCCCTCCCAGAACTCAACCAAAATTCTTGATTTTATTTAAAATCACTGCAACTGTTTTTTCTTAATTTTCATTTTAAAAAATAATAAAATCGTGACAATATTGCTTTTTGGCTTGACAGGCTCGAAAATTTTCCTACTTTTCTAGTCATTCCACTTGTACTTGTAGCGTTGACGCGGTCGAAAACGTTTTTTGGATAGTTATTTTATTGTATTTTTTTATTACCTTATCGAAAGTATTGTTGTGTTCTTTATGATTCTTATTGTCAGGTGAGGAAAGTCTGGAAAGTTAAAGAGTTTTGGTTCACATAAACCATGAGGTTTGACATTCTTCACTACGATACAAAATTTTTATTACTCAGCCCCCCCCCCCCCTCCCGACTCGAATCCTGGATTCGCCACTGTTCCAGTCCGAAAATCCTTTCAAATTGTTTGTAAAGGAATGTGTTTAGGAAGATCCCAAAGCCATTTCTCATTCTATATTAGATTTGATTAGATTTGATTTAGATTTGGACTTTGTTCTAGAATATAAGTTCATTCAAATATTTCTAAGTTTTTAGCATAGTTCGAGCTATAATTTGCTATACATAGTTCTTCAAAGATCAATTTTGAGATTATTTAGAAAAATTGGAGATAGGATATTTGATTCAAATTAGTTTGGAAAGGTTGACCCAACAAAAAAATTTCACAGAACAGATTTGATAGCGTTTAATTTTTTTAAAAACTTAAATAATACTTTGATACCACAATATGCTCCCTTACCTGAAATAACAACATGCTTTCTCACCAGTTTGGGACGGGCATGTATGGAAGGGGAGCAATCAGCAGCCCCAGGACAGGATTAGGCCCTTCAGGGGCCCTTGGGTAATGTAAGGTTCGGGGCACCCTTCCTCCCAACTACCAAAACCATCTATTTTTTAAAAATAAATTTTAATTTAATTTTTATATAAACAGTTTTTAAGCAACAAATGTTAAGATAAAGTGAAACTGCAAAATATTTAATTGAGGGTCATTTTCAGGAAAGACAGTTTCAGAACTTCAAGCATAAAAAAATTTTAATTACTTTTAAACAAAACGGTAAAAAAAAAAAGAAATGAAAATACATAAGTTTTTTAACACAATCTAAAAACTAATGCAAAGTTTGCAGGGACTGTTGATTTGTGAGTAAGCAAGCCAACTGCGAAATAAAAATAAATTGCACTAAACTGTGGTCTGCCAAAGAATAAGAAAAAAATCCTAAGAGAATAATTTTCTGAAATTCAAATGATTTTCGTTCGAGTATATGACCCTTCTAAATCAAATGAAAGCACAAAATTAGATTACCCTGAAAATATTGCTAAAATTGCTTCGGGGCCCTTCAAAGTTGCGGGGCCCGTAGGCCTAGTTTGTCAATTTGATAATCCGGCCCTGCGAGACCCAAAGTCATCAAGCACAGCCGACTTGCTGTGGTCCGCTGGTTCTTCCTTTTCCTTCTAGGTATCCCACCAGGGGGCGCCGTGAGCACATGGATATGAGAGGCCGCCGGATAAGTAAGCGGAAACTCGCTTCCCCTGGGGGTATAGCAATGTGGGTGTTGTGTTACCTCCCACCAATGATAGTACGTACCTCCTCCGGGAGGGGTCGGGCCGTGGCCGGTGATAGGACTCCGGCCTCAGTACTCGAGCTATTGCAGCGACTGTCCTTCAGGACCCTGAATGCTTCGGCAGGGCGGGGGTAGCACGGTTTGCGGTTACCCATTTAGGTATATCACCGGGGGGCACCGCGAGTTCACGGATGAGAAGCTGCTGGATAAGCAAGCAGGTTCTCTCTTCCCTGGTGGGTACAGTAATGGTGGTATGGCTCTTAGGGCCCAACTCCGATGACGG
Source organism: Araneus ventricosus (assembly GCA_013235015.1). Classification (NCBI taxonomy): domain Eukaryota; kingdom Metazoa; phylum Arthropoda; class Arachnida; order Araneae; family Araneidae; genus Araneus; species Araneus ventricosus. The sequence goes on along the minus strand of BGPR01002818.1, from coordinate 79,568 downwards.
GTCGTACCCCGGTAAAACGGGGGTCGTTGCATAAGCCGCTCTTAATGAGGGCTATTATGCGGGGGCAACACTGTCCGATGAAGTCGTGGCGGCCGGTCATTCAACCTAGAACAGGATGCTAAGGCAGGGCGGGCACCCCCTCCGGGGGGGCACCGCTAGTACACGGATATGAGAGGCCGCCGGAGAAGTAAAAGGGCTCTCTCTCTTCCCTTGGGGTATAGTAATGGCGAGGTGCTGCACCCTCCCTGCAGTGATAATACGAACCTCCTTCGGGAGGGGTCGGGCCGTGGCCGGTGATAGGCTACTAGGACTCCGGCCTTAGTACTCAAGCTATTGCAGCGGCTGCTATTCAGAGGGCACGGATGCTACTGCGCAGCGGGGGGTGAACCAGGTTTCTAGTTATCTATCAAGGTGCTTGTGTTTATAAACATAATTTACATGGTCTATGAGGTCTTTAACATAGTTTTACATTATAATAGTTGATTACAATAAAGGGATAATAAAAATAGTAATAATATTGATGACGTTATTACAATGATAAAGAAATAAAGAACAAGAAAAGGTATATAAGGATAAATATAACAGAATAAATAAATAAATTACTAAATGCTATGAAAAAAATAGACATATACAAAAATGAATATACAATAATAAATAAATATAATACAAACAATAGAAGAGCAGAGATAGATAAAATTTTTAAAAAAATTAAATATATGTAGAAAGTATGTTCATAAAAGATGAAAAATAAATAAATATATAGACAGTTTGTAAATAAATGAATGTATAAAAGAGAAAGGAATTAATTAATAAATCTATATAAAAATCGAAAAGTGTATACAAATTCTAATTTATGAGTTCAAACTAAGTCGTTCTTGGAGGACCTTAATAAGAATGTCGTAGTTCATTATGATTTTCATGAGGGCTTTGAGTCTTTCTCTGGTGATGTTATTTTTGAGAATTCCTTTTCTCCAGTTATTGTCGATTTTTCACTTGGTTTGTAGAAGTGCCAAGTCTACTTAAATTATACTGTAAAATAGTCAACTATTTATTAACAAGCAAGATTTATTTAGCACGATTTCAAATAACCAAAATTTGTTTTAAAAAACTAATAACTAAACTTCCTCTGTAAAACGTTCATAGTATGAGATATAGTATTTCTTTATTTCTGCCCATTGAATTAAAAAAATACATCTTTTAACAACTTTTTGTTACTCTTTCGATAAGTCATTGTTTTTGTTTGTCTTCTCCGTCAAAAATCAAAATACCATTCGGTTCAAAAACTCGAGACAAACACTTTTGGACGATTTTAGTAAGGAAAGGGGTGACAGCAATGAGTAAGCTAAGCTTTATTCCGGAGTTCTTTGGTAGGCATGATCTTGGTCCGATTAGGCGGTTTTTTTAGTTAGTCTTAACCGCAAATCAATAAATAAAAATAAAATATTGTTAAATACTCTAAGTGAAATGCAGACATCTCCCCCTCCATTTTTCACGTCACCTCTATTTTGATAAAATCAACTCCGCCTGGCGCATGCGCAAAATCACGGACGCTTTCCGTATCTGAGAATGATCAGTAAAGTAGCTGTTTTCGGTTATAAACTTGTTCAGAAAAGATTATTCCTGTAAAAACAAGAGAGTACACTTCTTTAGTTGCAAATTTTAAACGATGTATAGATTTGATCAATAGCAGCGATCTTTTAAGGAGGATTTGTAGAAGTCAAAGACATGGTGGTGGAAGAACAAGGATAAACTGATACTGATCGCTGTTTCTTTTCACGCTTCAGAAACATTTTTAACACAATAAAAAGTCTAACGTTACAACTTTGTAAAACCCGCCAAATTATGGCGGGAAAAGCGGAAGTGGTAATAAGAGAATGAGAGGTCGTAGGAGTTCTGACGTGTTATCGTCAGAGAGAGAGGTCAGTTTGCCGCCCTGGAGGGTCAAAATTATCTTAGTTTTGTTTAGCAACTCGGACAGTTAGTCGAGTGTGTTGTTTTGAGCAATGTTTGCATTGTAAATAATTTCACATTTTATCTATACAGTAGAGTCTTCCTACAACAAAGTCTCCCTGCAGCGAATTTCTCCCTATAACGAAATTTTTAATCGGAATGTTAAATAACATTCAAAATATTCTCCATATAACGAAGTGGTTGTCTCTCTATAACGAATTTTTTCAGACCTTTATCTTTTCGATTTTTGTCATTTTTGAAGAAAGTTGCTGATTTCTGCGCAAACAAATCGCTCACGTTTCATTCCAGCATAACAATAGAATGCTATGTGAAGGGTAACGCAGTTGTGGGGACCTGGGTTTCTACAGAGGGAGCAACATTTCTACTGGTCAAGATTCCAAGAATCGGGGTGGAAACAGCAAATGGATGTGACAATACGCATTTTATGTTTATCCGTACTAGTACATATTATTCTCTAAATCTGTGAATTGTCTTCACTTTTGAGCATTTTATTTATACAATAAAAATTAGCATAATTTTAACAAATTTATAATAAATATTACTTCATTTTTAATTGAAAGTCATAATTAAATATTTTTGAACTTGTCGCACATAAGGGGCCGTTCAAATATTACGTAAGCACCCAAGGGGGGGAGGGGGTTTGCGATTTGCTTATTTTTGCTGACAAGGGGGGAGGGGGAGCATGAGTGATGCTTACGTAAGACATTGAAATCACTTTATTTCCGAAAATCTCTTGTAACTTGCATAAATAATTTAATTTTAAAAAAATTAAATTTGAAGAAAAAAGTTAAATTTGGCAAAAGAACAATAAACTTGATTTTTGTAAGCTTAAACTTGAAATTGTAAGGAAATTAAACTTACATTTTTCTTTCATTTTAAGCCTAGTTAGAGTTTTTTTTTTATCTGAATTAAGTCCTAAAATTTTTAATTAGATTATTACTGATACGTTTTGTAAAAAAAAAAAACAAAATGGGGGGTTCAGTTTTCTTACGTAATTATAAAGGAGGGGTTGTCGATTTTATTTTTTGTGACAAAAGGGGAGGGGTCAAAAAATGCAAAAAACATTAGCGTCGTAATATTTGAGACGAGCCCCTAATAAAGGGTTCTGTAACATTTACTTAAATACTGCAAAATCCTCTAATCTCAGACCTAACGAAATTTTCTCTATAGAATTTTTCAGCTGGAACCAAACGATTTCGTTATAGGAGAGGATTCCACTGTTAATATAAAGGCTATGTTTGTGTGTGTGTGTGTGTGTGGACGATGTCCAGACAGAATCTATCGCACTACAGCTATAAATTTGGCACACAGGTAGTCGTAATGACTCAATGCACCTCGAAGCCGAAGAATTTTAAGATTTAATCTAAAATTTTTTTATTTAATGTTTTTGTGTTGTTTTGGTTGATTTTTCACTCTAATTTCTCAATAGAATGGTTTTGAAAAATTGTACGAAAAAATAGATAACCATTGGAAAGAGCACACGATTTCTATTCTCTAATTGATTAGTTTCAATTTCTAACGCAATTTACAGATATTTAAAATAGTCCCTTTTCAAAATAAAATTTCATGGTCCTTAAATCTTTGCGATCGATGTTCTAATAAGGGTATAATTTTGAAACTTTTCAACACTTTACTGCAACAGTTTCATCAGTTTAAAACAGAATGGTTAAAATATCTTTTCCCGTTTTTTTAAAATTAATTTTTTTCCTGGTAGGGACGATAATTTTTTCCTCGCAACTTCCCGCCCGCGACAGCTCTGGAACGGTGCGAGAGTTTCTGGCTGACGAAGGCCAGGGCGTGACGTCATTACTTTCGCGTTCTGTGAGAATGATTTGTTACTCGATGACTTTGATTATTATTTTAAGCGTGTTATAAGGCTACCTTTATACTTTGCTTCGCGCACCTTGCGGTGTAATAAATATCACATCGTAATTTTTTAACATTGTGTTTAGCTTAACGGTACTCGGTCGAGGAGGAGAAGAGGCGGACCAACTCAATAGTATATATTTCTGTTTTGATTTCGTTTTACGTTTCCATTTATGTAGTATGTGGGATTTTTTTTTTGTTTGCTGAAGTCCCGATTCCCGGGCAACGCCGTTGCGTACTGCTAGTCTTACATATATATCAAACTGTGTGTTCCGTAGTCAAGATATCAATAACATTTTGGGACTAAAAAATATCTAAGTCTTCCCTGACTCCGACTACAGCAATTGATTTGCAGTAGTGGAATGAATGCAAAAGATCCACGATTTTGACAAAACTTAATCGTAAAAGACAGGAAGCTAAAGGTGGAAAAAGTTTATTCATGCCTTTTTTTTTGTAAAACACTTCAGAAGTGCAAACAATAAGTTTTATTGAAAATCTGATGATGTCTAAATTTATAATCAATGAAAAGAAATAAACTCCAATAAAATTTATTTATTAATGTAATTATTTATTTACTTTCCCATGGACAGAAACCACTCACGAAAAATATGTAGACGTTGATATATAAAATTTTCATTCCTTTTCTTCCGTTTCGTCTAATCGCATGAAAAATGTATCAGGACATTTATTAAAATGTATCCACACTGGATGATTTGGACGGCATATCACCCGGCATTTGTAGAAATAAAACTTGCGTTAAGTTACAAAATAATTGGGAAACTCTAGTGTCTGGCATCTGCTTTTTCACTTAGAAAACCATGGCACTGTTAATTGATTTTTTTGTAAAATCCGAAAATTTTAAGGAAGTCTACACCTTCAGTTAACAGCCTTTTCCTTCTGAATGAATTTTTTGCCAATATCAAAGACGGACATGATAAAATAAACACTAGAAACTGTTATAAAAACAAGTTTTATAATTAAAATGTTTAATAATATATATTTTTTAGAACTAAACTGAATAATTTGCAAACCGACACTCGACTCTAATGCTTCATTTGTGAGTAGAACAATCATTGTAGAGGATAATCATTGAGCCTCAGGTCAAGGGGAGACTTAGATATTTTAGTCCCAAATATTTGATATCTTGACTACGGGGACTACACAAGTTTGATATATTAAGGCTAGCAGTACGCCCAGGCATCTGAACTGACACACAATTCGGTAAAACGCATGGCTCTTCTTTTTTCACGTATTTTTATTTTTTCTCATATTGTTTTTTTCTTAGTATTATTCTTATGTTTATTCTTTCTTTATTTATTTAAGAAAAGCACACTACAGAAAAACTCCATTTACAGGTGCTGATAACAACACACGGGAACAAAGTCCACAATGGAATTAATAGAAATATACCTTAGAAAACAAAAAAGTAGAAGATCAGAAAATAACAAATCATATAAAGCTTAGAAACAGTATATATAATTAAAAGTGAAAACCGCATAATCCACAAAACTTTAAAGACACACTATAAAAGCCTTATTTTAAAAAAAATTAAGTTCATTTCAAAGGCAAAGGGTCAAAAGTCAAAACACGAAGCACCGAGTCTAATAAAAACACACCAGGAGTTTAAAGTTAAAAGTAAATGCACACTTGAGAGATAAAAAATGCAACACTAAAGATAAAATAAATCAAACACTTGGCGCCAAAACTGGTCAATAATAAGACACGGGAAAATCAAATAGCATTAAAATCTATATTTGTAGAAGGCAAAGATAAACATATCATGTATTTAAAAGATGCAATATTTCGACTTAAAAACACCAAAAGACATATTAAAATGTCAAGGATTCATGCAGAGAACGTGTAAAAATTTTATAAAACCTATATAACGAGAACCTGTTAAATAATTAAATTTTGAATATAAATTTGGAAAGGAACTCTGAGTTTCTTAAAGAAATCTTCTTGTCAGTGTATTTTCTTTTTTCATTATTATTGTTTTGTCCTTTATATGTTTTGTCCTTTCTAAAAGAAATAGGAATTCACCACCCATCCATCCAAACCGGATGAGGACCAAATGGCTATAAACACGGGGATGCAGGTGGTGAATGAATGTAATCAGAACTAAACATCATCCTTCATATACATAATACCCAAAATAAAAACCTTTAACTCCGATTTAAAGTTTACT